>PVKZ01003752.1:0-115633 GCA_004027375.1 Macroglossus sobrinus | reverse complement strand
AACTAGCTGGGATACTTTAAAGGTTTTCTCTATAATAAAGTATTTTTTTCCTTTCCTTTCCTTTCCTTTCCTTTCCTTTCCTTTCCTTTCCTTTCCTTTCCTTTCCTTTCCTTTCCTTTCCTTTCCTTTCCTTTCCTTTCCTTTCCTTTCCTTTCCTTTCCTTTCCTTTCCTTTCCTTTCCTTTCCTTTCCTTTCCTTTTCTTATTCTTTCCTTTCTTTTCCTTTCTTTTTTGTTTTGTTTCTTTTCTTTTTTAAATGAATTTTTTTCCCACCTTCAAACCAGAAAATACCTTATATACCAGAGCTTTCATGAATGACTCTGTGGGTGTTTCCATGGCCAGGCAGCCATGTTGCGGGTGTACAGATGAAGAGAGGAACCTGCGCTCGTGTATAGCAGGAGGAGACAGGATATTCTGTCGGTTCAGCCCTTGGGGTAAGGGATGATCTCTGAAATGTAAAATGTAAATTGCCACTTTTCACCTACTGACTGAGGGAAAAGGAGTTTACAATCAGCATTGGAAAGGAAATCAGGCAGAGTGCTGGGATTAAGAGCTGGGCAGAGTGGCTTGAGCATTTTAGAAGGGAGGAAAAGCTCTATGATGTGTGGCTGACTTCGTTCACGTTTTCTTATATATTGTAGAAAGCCAGGTCATGCTGACATTGCAGCTCAAGTTTTCCTTTTATAAAAGGCTAATGCTTTTGGTCTTTTTGAATGACACAAGTAATACATGAATGTATTTGTACTGTAACAGAATATCTCTAACAGGCTTTCAACCCCAAACCCTCCAATATGCATTGTATTTCCCCTACCCCAAATTAGCCCACCAATTGTTTTCTGTGTATTTTATCAGTTAAATGACTTATTTTCTCTCTTTCTAGCTCTTAGGACAATGCAGGGCACATGGGAGTACAATAAATTCGCATGGTCAGATTTATGTATTGAATCTTAACAACACCTTCCTCTCACGGGAGGATAAAGTAATATATAGGGAGTGTGAACAACTTTTTTAACTCTTAGAAATGTCTAAAAGAGTTCTACTCGTTCTCACTGTTATTATTCCTTGTGTTGGCTTTGGTCTTGACAATTAATGATATTAATAACAATTTCCCACGGATTAAACTCTAGATTTTTCAATCTGACATTTGGGCTTCTTCCCTAAATACCATCAAAAGCAGCCTTGTTTTTGAAGAAATAAAGGGGAAAAAAGAAAAGAAAATTAACTGGATGAATAGGTAGACAGACAGACAGACAAATACATAGATAGATAGATAGATAGATAGATAGATAGATAGATAGATAGATAGATGATAGCTCGCTAGATTAAGAGATTGGCCCTGGGAAGATGAGGTGAGAGTGGGAGAAATTGTCTCTTCATTTAATAGATAATAAATGTATTTAACAGGTGGATTTATTTTCTGTCTTTCTTGCCTTCTATAAAAAAGTGGCCTTTTATTTTTTCCCCATACATTGTTATGAGACAAAGTAATAAAAAAAAATCATGAACAAGTCAATATTGCTCATAGAAAGAGGTTTGGGAAAAACATACACATGAGCAATGTTAAACACTAGAATAATTACAGAACATTTTCAAATGCTATTTCTTTTATTATTGTTTTTTTCCCAAGATTTCTTCATCTCAAATTCGAGGGCCACTTGGCTCTGCTGATTTGAACAATCTGTAGTGCTTTCTTGACTATCCTGTTGAATTTGCCTGCCTTAATGCTTCTCTGGATCCCTGGCTAATATGATTAATTACTTCACCTAACTGCATAGTGCTAGCTCCAGGCAAAGACTTTCTCTTCTTTTGCCATATCACAGGTGAAGCAGGTATCATATTCCCATTTTATGGAATACAAAAAATGAGAGGTTCAAGGTTAAGTTGTTTGTCCAGCATTACACAAGGAGTCTTTCTGGAGCATTGAGATGAAAAGAAACCCAGCTCTCTGGTTTTCCAGTCCTATTCTTGGTTAGTGACGTGAGGTTAAAAGTCATGTGGAATAGAGAATTTATGTGATTGACTGGATTCTGGAAGCTTTGTAGCAGCACAGACTCCCACTTTTGCTAAAAATCTGTAGCTAAATCAAACTATTACCTGGTCCAGATTTTAGCAGATTCTAACACCTACTGTCGATTAGCATCCTCCCAGGAACTTAACCAAAATAACAACAAAAACTTCCTGGAGCAATTGAATCAGAATTTCTAGAGAAGGAGCCTGGGCATGGAATTATTAGTTTTTAAAAAATCTCTGAAGTGATTCTTTTATGCAGCTAGGTTGAGAACCACTGAGTCCTAACTGTAGGAGATAAGATGGCTAAACTGAGAAGCAGAAGCAATCCTCACTTTTTAGCCTAGAAGTTGGGGCCAGAAGTGCCAGCAGCTGTGAGCATCACATACTAGGATTCTATTTTGGCTGCTGCTGCTTATGAGAGAAGCAGAGACATCTCTCATCTGCATGTGAGAATGAAAACGAGTTTTCCAGCTCCCCAACCATGGCACCGCCTTTCGAGTTTAAATCGGAACAACCCCACTGACTTCACTGCAGATATATTGGCTCCTGTCACTTGCAGATTTTACAAAAGCAGATTAAATGTTCTAGGTAAACAGGATGTGCTCTTCTAGTGCCAAATGACTATGGGAGGTTATACATTTTACTCAATGTCACTTTAACATGTTTTGTCCCAATTCCAAGAAAAAAAGAGAAGAAATACTAATTATTTTTTTGCTGATCCACCACTTTCTGGATTGCTCTAAATATGGATAGACAATAAATCAGGGCTGTTTTTAAATCTTAAAATGTGTCCCTAGAATCTTTCCGCCCTGACATTTCCTGATGGTTCAAGTTGGTATGGCTCGTAGATACAATCTTCGCCTCCTCTCTAGAGACCACCAGGAGGGGCTCTCTCAGCTTCTCTGAATTTCCTTCTGTGCCTGTGAGTTTTGGCACAGAATAGGTGCTGTAAGAAAGGTTTATTGATTTAAATATCTGTGTTGGCTGTGGATATACTACGAATTCACCAATTATTCAACGACGCAGCATTTCAGCTCATATTGTATAACTCTGGTTATGATGGTTAAAATAATTAGAACCTTGCCTATTTCCTAAAAAGTAATCATAACAGGGAAACCTTTAAAATCACAGCTTGGTGGAGACACATACGCTGGAGAGACTTGCTAAGGGCTGTAAAATTAAAAAGGCAAATAATTTTTTTCTTTAATTAGCTTATGTTCTTAATGCAAGGCAAGGCTTTGAAAATTTTAATAACAGGTAATAATGATTGAGTGCTTACTGTGTGCTAAATATTAAACTCAGTGTTTTATAAAGATTATTAACTCATAGTTATTTCATTCATCCTACACCTCCGATGCTCTTAAAATCCCAATTTTTTAGATGAGGGGACACATAATTTAAAGCAAGTTGCCTGAGATGCACAAAGCCGGCAAGTAGTAGAGTCAGGATTCCAACTTAGATAGTCTGACTTACAAGGTTATATGCCTAATTACCACACTGCTCTACAAAAACCACAATAGTACTACAAAAAGACCCACATGGCAGGGCCAGAGGAGTATCTGAGGAGAGAAATGCAGTGTGTTCAAGAGAAAGTTGTAGTTCTAAGGAAGGCAAGAAAAGAGGCAGCATGTTATAAAAGCTAAGAGTTCAGACTTTGATAGCAGACTCAGTTACTTACTGTGTGACCTGGGTGTGTTATTTAATTTACCCAAGCCTCAGTTTCTTCATCTGAAAATGGCTCTAACAGTATAGAATCGTAAGGATTAAATGAGCTTAGAGCATGCAGAGTGCTTAACCCAATGCCTGGCATGTAGCCAGGGCTTAATAAATAATAGTAACTGTTATTACTAAGTGAATAAGCAGGACCTGAAATGATGAACAAAGCTCACAAAGGAGGGATGGGGTGTTTCAGTTGCCAAAATAGCATAAAAAGAATCTCAGAGGTAGCAATCCATTTAACTAATACTTATTGCAAATATTTATGACACATTCTGCAAAAGAAGGTACAATAAAAACTCTGTGTCCAAGTGCTATGGGAGAAAAATGTGACAGAGCTGAGTTTGTATTAGATTGTTGTGATCATGCTGGCCAGGTGAATTAGCCCAAATATTCTCTGGGCATTTGAGAAGGTTAAAACTATTTATTGTGGTATAGTAGCATTCTATGAAAAATAGTGTTCCAGAAAAATTAATAATTTGGTGATATGTTGGGTTATCGGGCAAGGAAGGAAGGAGGGAGGGAGCCCACCAAGATTACTGCAATCATTCAAGCGTGTCATGATATTGTCCAAACCAATGTGGTGGCCAAGGAAAAGAAACCGTTAGCAGTGGAATCATGAACAAGACTTAGTGACTGACTTACTGCTCCCACTCGTGTCCTTGTTTCTTGTGTCCAAGAATGCCTGTGAGTTGTGAGCTGGGAGACTGGAGAATAAAGGAAGATGTTCATAAATCTGGGAAGAGGTGAGTTAGGAGATAGCAATGGGAGAGAAGAAGACACATTGGTGTTAGTCGAGTTGAATTTAGACCCAGTTGGAAATAGTACAGTTGGAGAGAAGCTTCTGATATTTAGCAAAGAGATCAGAGTGAAAATAAAGTTTTGGAAATTGTCACATATATTGATAATTAAAATGATAGAAGTGGACAAGCTCCCTAGGAGAAAGGGTGTCAAGAGAGATAAGCCAGAGACCTAGGAGCATTTTCACCAGGTCCACAGTGAGGCGGTGGTGGAAGGAGGAGGAGGCTGTAGAGAGCAAAACCTGCAAAGAGAGACTCAAGAGAGGGAAAGAGGGGCACCACACAAGAAGAGGCGCTAAATGGAGTCAAAAACCAAGAAACCAAGGAGGATGAAGGCTAGTGAAGATCATCACTGGGTTTGCCTTTATAAAATACTTTTCGTAATGAAGTGAGGATTAAAATCATGCTGTCCAGATTAAGGAAATCTTGGAATGGCCATGACTTCTCAGGGTACTGTATTCTGGGGAGAAAAGAAGTAGAGCTTTTTTCATTTTGAGTATGTACACACATCATTCTTAAAGTTGAACAAACTCTCTAGAGAGGGCAATGAATATCTCAGAGAAGTGAAGCCATAGGCCAAAGACAGCGGTGCCCAGTCTCAGGGGGATGGAGTGGATGAAGACTGTGAAAGGAGGAAACGCAGAAGGCTAAGATGGCCCTGCCAATTATTAAACTGTTGGAACATTTTAAACCATGAGGTAAATAACTGCTGCCTGAGCTTCTGGAGTGCCCAGAGTGCTCCCCACACTTCTGCCTCAGCCACCCAGCTGTTCACTTTGGACACACCGCCCCCACTCCAACAGGCTTCCCTGCTATCCAGTAACAAGGGCCCCCACGCCTCTGCTCCTGCACAGATATAGCCCTGATTGGTCCATTATGATTATTACGAAAATACTCCAGTACCGTTTTAAATCTCATCCAATATAGGGTAGAACCATAGAACTGTAAGGCTTGTACTCATACCCAAGTCCTCTGATGCTCTCTATAGCATTGCAGCCAAGCACAGGGCTACCCCCACAGTAGTTGGAATGCGCCTCTGGCATTGTTTCGCCAGGGTTTAGGGAGACCCTCCATGTGGTAATTGAAAGTAGTAAGATAAATGAGATAACAGCAGAGTTAGGAACTTAATGTTTTCATAAAGATGGCAATCTCTTGCTTAAAGGTTGAAATCCTCTAGCGATTTACAACAAGGAAAGAAGGATAAAAGGTTATCAATGCTGCACACATGTGCAGTGTGTTTTGGAAAACTTGACCCATTGTGTACAAACAAATGTTCCTCTGTAATCTGATAGTACCAAGCCACCCTGACACAATGCTGCTGCAGGACTTATTTCAAGGCAGAGGAAAATTAAATTAAAAAAAAAAATTCAAGGCAGGTCTTTAACTGGTATTGTGTTTCGTGTTTGTGTTAAATAAATATTTAGCTTATAGTTCTGCATGTGAGAGGAATGAATCATCTAATTAAATAAGGTAAGCAAAGATAAGTCTTATCACCTTTGCTGTTGAAAATGCAGGTTTATGAAGACAGGTTCTTAAAGTTACACTTGAGGATTTTTAATCCATACTTCTACAAGTCAGAAGGATGGTTATTAATGACATCCATCCTTATTGTAACCCTGTGCCCCATGGAGATGAGCAAAGAGTAATAATCACAATAAAATTTGCAATGAAAGTCATTTGACATTTGGTATCATTTGCCATCAAAAGGAACTCTGCTTTGAATTACTCTCTAAGAGTAGAATTGTATATGTGCATATCTATTTTCAGTCTCTCCTCTAGTCTGTTTTGATCAGAAATACATGTTTAAAATATAGCCACTCGAGTATATAGTCTATACCTCAGAACAAGGAGAGCAGGATATAGGGAAATATGCCCTTGGCTTGTTTCAAAGGGCACAGCCACAAGCCAAGGTTTAGTAAGAGACCTGGCTTCCTTTGATATTGTCTTGGCATAAAATATAATTAATTCATTTATTAAAAAGAAAGCCGTGTGTGTAACATCACCTACTGTGTATGATACAAATGCTGAGCAGCTCACATCGCCTCTCTTCTACTTTGCAAACAAATTTCTTGATTTTTTTGTGCTCACCATCTCCAGGTTTTCACCTCCCACACCCTATAACTTTTCCCCATATGACGTCCTCCCCCATCACCCCACAATGAGATGCCCCTGCTAAGAACATATTATGTTTCAAAATTCCACAGGCACTCTCAGTCCTCCCCTTAACAGACCTCTCTGCGCTGTTAGACGTAGCTGACCACACTCTGCTTCTTGAAACTTGACCTTCCCTGGTTCCAGATTCTTCTGGTCTTGTTTCCCTCCTGGCTCTCTGGTATCTCATTCTCAAACTTCTTGGCTCAATTGTCTTTCTTGAGTGGACTTTTGATCATTATTGTTCTGTGAGACTTGGTCCCAAGTCTTCTCTATTCTCTCTACTGTCTTCCTAATCAATATTATTCACTCCTGTAATTGTGGTTGCAATTACAGGGTTTACCTAGTGGCTCCTGCTCACCTTATCAGCCCATCTCAAATCGTTTTGTGCTTCCTTTTGGTGTTCCAGCCACTCTGGCCTTCTTGCAGCTTTTGAATGTGCCATGTGCTTTCCCACCTCAGGGCCTTCACATGCGATCTTTCTGCCTGGAACTTCTTCCTCTCCCCTTTCAACCTACTCTTTAGTTTTTAGCTATCTCAGAATCATGCTTCAGATTTCAGCTCAATTAAATACTCCTGGGACACCATTCACAAATTCTGAAGACTAGGTCATATCCTTCTCTAAATAGGCTTTATTACAGTTCAGCACAGTGGTTAAAAGGATGATCTCTGGAGTTAAACTTTCTAGGTTCAAATTCAGGCTCTGTCACTTACCAGCTGTGTAATTTGGGGCAAATTATTTAAGCACTCTGTGGCTCAGTTAATTTGATATCATACTATTAATTAGATATCCTAGAACCACTTCATTAGAATTATTGTGAGGATTAAAGGATTTAATATAGTCAGTGCTCAGATCAGTACCTAGCACATGGTAAATGTTCAATGAATATTAGTATTTATTATGACTCTTCTTTAATAAAGCTCATCTACTCATTAGACTCTGCTCCATGGGGACACAGGATCCATTCTCTTCCTTCTTTGCTATTTCCCCTGTACCTGGCAGAGCACCTCGGCACTTAGCAGGACTTAATAAATGTTTGTCCAGTGAACAACTACACAAATGAATACGTGGGTGAGGGGATAAGCAGATTTGCTTCATGTAATACTTACAGTAATAAATATAATACAAGAAGGAGGACTAAAGGCTTAGCTTCAGTATGGGTGCTCAGAGGAAGTGGGGACTGTTTATAGCTGAACAGATCAGGGAACATCTCATTTGCAAAAGATATTTTGCTTGAGCTTTGAAGGGTAGATAGAATTTGACTATGCAGTGATTATACTATAGCCAAGAGACAGAAGATTAACAAATCAAGTAAATGGCAGAATTATTTTGGTTTTGCCAAATACTGAAAAATAGTTTGACAGTAATAATTACTCCCTCCAACCACCACCTCGATTAGTTCTCAAATATAAGGGCTTTTTAAAAAAAATTTTTACTTTTGTATGGACACTGAAAAATCTCTTACATTATTTTAAGTTATGAAAAAGCAATCAGCTAAAAGATAGATGCTTATTAAATACACCAGCTCTGAAAAATGAAATTCAGGTCATGGAGGGCCTAGAGTATCAGTGAAAGCAATTGCCTTTATTCTGAAAGCAATAGGGAGCTAAACAGAAAATAACACATGAGAAGAGAGCTTTTGGAATATTAGTCTTACATCCATGTAGATATGGAATAGAGAGGAAAAAAATGGAAGCCATTGCAATGGCACAAAGGAGGAGCAGTGAAGGCCTGAACTGAGCAGTAAATCAGGGATGGGTTATCACAGGTAGGTTGGATAAATGCAAGAGATACTTATGAGTAGGCTCAGAAGCTTAAGCAAGGTTACGTTATATTTGACATAATTGTGAGGAATGTTAAACTCTTTGAACAGTAATGGAGCCCTAAGAGGCCAACCCCTATATCCTAATTTTGAAATCACTGAGTATAGTCAACTCCCTGGTTTTGTGAATAGGAAAACTGAGACAAAGAGAGGTAAAGTGGCTTGTCTTAGGTCACACAGCTAGGTGGCAAAGTGAGGCTAGAACTCATATTTCCAGTTGCTTGGTCTAGTATCCATCTAAGGAAAGTTTTTCTTTATTCTTATTAATATCCCAGCAAATGGTACCTCTTTCCCAGTAGTATAGACTGCTTACTTTGTAATTTTGCCGCCATGACATATCAGCTGTGTGGCCTTGGCAAGTTATTTGTCCTCTAACCTTCTATTTATATTTGAAAAGTGGTGATAATTTAGTGGTACCATAAAATTAGTGATAGGGTGTAATGATGTAATTCTTGGAGAGAGCTTAGCACCATGACTGGAGAACAGTGGGTACCCAGTAAATGACAGAGATCATCATCATAATCATCATCATCATTGCTGATAATTACTGTCCACTATTCTATCATAAATGGCTTGCCTGCCTATAGGAAAATATTATTATCTAGAATTTTAAGAATCCTTGGTTAACCTCTTGAGTCCTGACTGACTCAACCTCCAGGTGCTTTTGAGACACACAGACCTTGCTAGGCCTTAGTTTTCTCATCTGAAAAACTAAGGGGTCTGTGTATGTGAGGGAGTTAGGGCTCTTGAACTAGAGATTAATTCTAACTTGCCTTCCAATTTTGACTGTATGTTTTTGTGCTCTATTTAGATAAACCAAGGACCTATTTTTTAATTTTTATAGAAACACACCAAAAATAGATAATAAATATAGAGCAACAGACCAGAGGGGCATGTTTAGCCTTTTTAAATAATAAAAAATTTAAAAAAAAGGTAATTAGAAAATATTCTATATTAGTTTGCTAGGACTGCCATAACAAAGTCCCATGGACTGTGTGTCTTAAATACAGAAATTTATTTTCTCAACATTCTGGAGGTTAGAATTCTGAAATCAAGATATTGTCAGGGTTGATCTCTCTAGAGGCTTCTCTCCTTGGCTTGTGAATGTTGTTTTCCTCTGGTGTCTTCACATAGTCCTTTCTGTGAGCATGTCTGTGTCCTAATCTTCCCTTCTTATAAGATCACTGGTCATATTGGATTGGGGCCCACCTTTAATGACCTCAAGTAACTTAATTACCTCTTTAAAGGTACTGTTTCCAAATAAGGTCACCTTTGGAGGTATTGGGGGTTAGGATGTCAACAAGTCAATTTTGGAGAGACACAACTCAGCCCATAACAAATTCTATCTCTGACTGGGCTCTTTTGTGCTTCATGGGGATGATCTCTAATATTTGCAATGATGCTGCAAAGCAGGTACTATGACCCTGGTTATTTATGTCAGGAAACTGAGGCTCAGCAAGGTTAAGTGTCTCACCCACAGTTAAGTGGTGAGCTGGAAACAGAACACAAGCCGGTTTTGCTTCAAAGCAGGTGCTCTTTAATCTATATCTATTATAGGAAGGAGGGAATCACCTGAGTCTAAGGCCATTAAATTTATTTTTATTCCAAGTTGGAGCTAAAATAGCTCTGCCTTTTTTGGTGGTGGTGATTGTTCTGGAGAACAATGCCCTCCTGAAGACCAGGATGAACCAATGTTACAGTGGTTGGACAAGCTACTCAAGGGAACTTTCACAAGTGGCTCCAGGGACTGTTAAATGTCACCATTTGGGCTGCTTTGTTACCTTTGAATCAGAGACAGCTGCTTCTCTGCTTATGCTGTTCTCTTTGCCTGAAATTCTCTTTTCTTCCTCCATTATACATTGAAGCATTGCCCATCCTTCAAGGTTTGGCCAGTGACCTTGGTCACTCCACATTTCACTCGATACCACCCCCCTCCCTGGTCCTCAATTCTCATCAAGCTAATCACTCGCACACTGCAGCTCACTTTGGAGACACTTAAGGATGGATACTCACTCTGCTACCTACTGGGTGGCCTGGGGGAAATTCCGTAACTTCTCTGGGACCTCATTTTCTCATCTATGAATTAAAATGAAAATATCTACCTCACAGCATTATTGTGAGAGGTAAGTAAGTGAATTAACATTTATTGAACTTAGCACTGTTTGGTACATAGTAGGCATTTAGTAAATAGTGCCCTTTAAACTGATGTTTTTCTTTCAGTCTATATTATGTTAATTGCCTGTTTTGTGCCTTCCTAATTAGACTGAGAACTTTTTGGGGGCAAAAACCATGACTCATTTCAATTTGTGAATGCACAACTTTGGGCCTATAAAAAGCCATCTGTATTTGTTGGTCCATAGGTGCACAACACATTTGATAGCATATGAGACATATAACATGAGCTCAGATAACAGCCTAGGTTATTGAACTGCATCACAACGATTGGATAGATCATCTCTAAGTCCATTCTCCCAGTAATCCATTTACTCACCATCACTGACTGATTGCCTCCTAAATGCATCCCCCTAAAGTTTCTACTTCTACATAATTTTTTTTAGTAGAGGCAATGCTACAGGATGGTGATGGAAAGTACCGAAGTGTGCAGAGGAGTGTGGAAAGAGCAATGAAATGCTAAAAATATGGATCTGGAAACCTCAAACCTTGCTGTACATCAAAAGCAGCTGAGATGCATACAGACTCTTAGCTACCACCCCCCAGAAACTTTGATTCATTTGATCTGAGATAATATTAATGCAACAAACAAACAGAAAAAGAAACTACCTATGTGATGGTTCTGATGCTCAGACCACTGAAGCTGATGATACACAAATACTTCAGGGAACTTCCTTTGAGGGTAGCGGTACCTGGTGATGCTAGGAGAGGGTCCATGTGCCAGGCTAAAGCCAGGAGCAGAGCCCTGAACTGGAGGAAGGAGGAGCCACCTGGGCAGAGGCTCATCAAACACAGGCTCGCTTTTACTTTTTACCTTTTTACTCTCCAAGAGTTGCTAAGTAGAGTATCAAGGTTGTGCTCCCTAGGGGAGAAGGGTTGGGAATATCAGAGAGCTCAGAAAGGCAAAGCTGTGTAGAGCTTAAGAAATAAATATTTTCCAGAAAGAATTCCACTGCTACCGTATTTAGAAAGAGCTTGGAATCACAATTTGATGATGTCATTGGGTCATTGGACCTCACAGATGTGGTCATTTTGCGAACATGCTTTGAACTTGTAATGTACAAAAGGCCCATTTATTCCCCTTCCTACTGAAATTCTGGGGAGGTCAAGGCCGATGAAGGGTTTCCAGGAAAGCCGCTGATCTTAAGCATCAGTTGTTTTTAAAACTTAGGAGAACCATTCCCTGATGTGTTTTGGACCCTTTTCACAATGAGGCTGCTGATGCGTAATCACCCTGCAGGAAAATGTGCTTAGAGACTATTTCAAGGAACCCAGATTCTCACCCTCCAAATGTAGTGCTGCTGAGAATCCCAATGACTTATTTTTGACATATGATGTCAGGGTGCTTGTTTCTCTCTTTCTCAATTCTAACTTCACAGAAAGGAAAATAGAGTCAGAGGAGACCAGGAAGTTGCCCATCACCAAAGGGTTAGTATTGGGCATGAGATCATATTTCCCAGCTTTTTCTAAGATACAGCTGGCTCATACAGATTGGTGAGTTTTAGTGCAGATTATTCAGGACATATTTTTAAAAGAGAAAAAAATTGGGAATGTTATCAGATCATTTTCTTTCTTTCTCTGCCCTCTCTGTTTTTGTGTCTCTTAGTTGTTACCTGCCCTTTACTCCAGGAATTTGAAAAAAATATGAACTGATAAGGTATTTGCAATAAAGGGAGAGCCCTATTGAAGACACATTGTCTTGAATGTGGAATAAATGCCCTGTGCTTTTAACTGGATGCATTTGAAATTTTTCCTCTGTTACCCAAGTTAAACAGCTTCACTGGCTTCCTCACAGATAAAAATAGATGTGAGCTGGAGGGTTAATGATGTAGGTAAGAAAAGTTTGTCTCCCCAAATGTAGCAGCCACCTCAGAAGCTGAACTGATCTTTGGCTGGTATCACTGTTCCAATTGGTCAGGCTCGAGACATACTGGGTGTAAAATATTTTGAGACTACCTCTCTCAAAGTAGTGGTATTCTTTTTTCAAGTGGAGAATCCCTCATCCTTGTGTAACTAATGACTGTATGGAGCAACTATCATTATTCTACATCTAAATAACCCCTCCCCAGTGTGGGGTCTTTCCTACATCTCTATTTCTATTGACTTGTGATTTTGTTGTCAATAAATATGTTGATAGAGAAAAATGTTGACTTAATAAAAAACTGCTATGGGGTAATCTGGGGGATGATGGGGACAATAGTGGCTGGTGGCCTATATTAAAGGATCATAAATAACCATTTGGAGACATTATAATTCTTGCTAACTTTACAAAAAAGACCAACATTAAACAACGATGGAAGGATATAAAGTCAGCTTTAGTCTTTCTAATATCTGAGTCCCTCCTTTGGTGTCACATACTAAGGGAGGCTCATTCAATTACTAAATCTGATTAACTGTCTCAATAGGGAACCAGCTAGTATAGCGCACTAAATTTGGGCCCGGAAAGATTAAGTTTCCTCCTAAATGCTCCATTCATTCCCAAAAGGGTTGCTTCACCAAGCTAAATTGGCCTGCCCAATACCCACAAAGACCCACTCCCTTTCAACAAGAGAAGAAAAACCTTTAATAGAGAACTAAGCAATGAGTTGCTATGATTTCTTTACAGCAGACATATTTGGTTTTAAATACCTATTTCTGTAACTTAAATTGCAAAGCATTTTTGAAAAGCCATTCAGTTGCAGAATTTTAAAAATGTATTTAATTGCCAGACTTGCCAATTGGGTCAGTTTTCCAGAGCCTTATGCTTCCGTCTTTACTACTGGAGAAGAGGAAAAGGAGGCAACTAACAACTGGTGATTGAAACACAATTCCCCCTGGCATTTAAGTCTTGACTAGCCTCTGTGTGCTATTCTGGCCACAGTCTTGTGACACTCCCTGCAATGCCTGGGCCAAGGCCTGCCCTTTTTGATGGTTGTCCTCTGGATTCCACTAGAAATCAAGGTAAAAACCACTGCAGACTGCATCCCTGGAGCTCTTCATGGTTTTTAATTGCTTCTGAGTCTCAGAAAAGTCTGTGAGAGAACTAGAGGAGGAATAATTATCCCGACCTCACAAATAGGGAAACTTGGACTCAGTGAAGACAAGTGACTTACTCAAAGAAGCACAGTTAGTTTATAGTAATCCTGAATCCTAATCCTTATTTCTGCCTCTTAGTCTAGTGCTCTTTCCAGAACAATACAAGGACATAGAAAAGTCAGTAAGAAAAGGAATCTGCACAGAGTAGTTTGTCCTGGTTCTCATAAGACCCATAAGGGTTGGAATTCTTCCATCTGATACTTTTCTTTTTAAATGCCACCATGAGTAATCTGTCCACCAAAATCTTTGTTTTCATCACCATCATTATAAAAAGAGGGCTGTAAAAAAATCAATACATAAGATTTGATATATTATGATATTAATATTTTATATTACATACTATAATATGACCAAATTATGAAATACAATTTATAATTTTATGACTTAAATTCAGAATTTTCCATACTTATTGGTCATAGCCCACTAAAATGGGTCATGAAGTCAATTTAATGGGTTGCTACCAGGTTTAAAAGAAAAATAGGGTAAGAAAAGGTAGACTAGAATTGAAAATGTCAGAGTGTTGCATGTAGAAAAGGTAAGTATTGTTTTCTGAACACTTTGTTCATATATTATGTGTAAATCATAATGTTAAGTATTTCTTACCAGAGTCTTTCCCTTTTTCTCATTTTCCCTCTCTCTTCTCTTTCTCTTTTCTCATCCCTTCTCTCTCTCCTTCTCTATGTATATAGAAATGTACCCAAATGTCTTTCACCTTTGTCCTATTTACAGGTACCATCCACCATTCTCCCCAACCCTCATCCTTCTTGACATGTCTCAAGGTCTGAAGCAGACACTGTTCTGTAGAGTTGCTCCTTCTTTTCTCCCCTCTGTTGAAAAGGTCTTTTTGCAGTATGACCTTCGAGACAGGATTTGCAAGTTCTTTCCATGTTTTGTAAATAAATTGCTCTATCTCTAAACCATTACATTTCCATTACAGGCAAAGACACTCAAACTTGAAGAAATGAAAACCCCTAGAAGAACCATGATGTTTTTTGTGATCATTGTGATTTATTCTTCCCAAGTTACCCCGAGTTTGAATTTAGAGTCTATTGTTCATTCTTTGGTGAGTAAATCCACATCTGTTATATATTTCATTATCATATTTTTCTGATTTGCTGGAATGTCACAGATAAAAACTGCTTTCAAAAAATTTTTTGAGAGCCTTCAAGAAAATGTTGCCGATGGGGATGGGGATGGTGAACATAAATGAATATTAGCCTATCTACTGGGCTACAATTTACCATACTCAGAACTTGGTGGTGGTAGTATCAAGTGAATATCCCTCAGGCTTCCTCCCATAACTGAATTGCCATCTCTACACCCAAAGCCGAACCCTGTGAAACTGACAACAATGACTTTATGCAGATTTAGAGGACTGAGAAGGGCGAGTGCTCTTGAAGGATCCATTATAATTGGAGCATCAGGCTAGAACACATTTCAAAAAGCCTTAATCTGTATGTGTACTTGCAACAATCACAGATATATATATCTAAAGGGGCCATTGCTATAATCTAAACTTTTCACTGACAAATTATCCAGGTTGTTTTGTCTCTGGGAAGTTAATGAGAAGTTAATGGGAGCTTGACAAAAGGGGTGATAAGTACTCCTTTATTTTTTGTAAGAATTATTGGATTGTTCCTTCCTTAGCTTACTCCACTTAACATGCACCAAAGATAGGGTGTATTAGAGGTTATGAAATTTTGGGAGACTGATGTAATTGTCTCTGTGTCTCAGTGTCTTCCTCTGTAAAACAATGATAATAATAGTACTGATTTCCTATGATTGCTATGAGAATTAAATTAGTTAATATTTATAAAATGTCTTAAAACTGCATGGCATATATTAAACATTATAGCACTGTTTGCTATTATTAGTTCTTTTACTGTATTTTTTCCTACTGATTTTTAAAAAAGATATTTTAGTGTTACTTTATTTACACTGTCACTAGTGTTTATGTATATATATATATATATATATATATATATATATATATATATATATATATAGTAAAACATTTCTTTTTTTCCCTGCTTGGTACTTTTAAATGATAATTCTTTGCCTTCTATTCCAATTGTCAATTCTGTTTTCATATTTATGTTTGTCTAATCTTTGTCCTTTATTTTTTGTTTAGACCTTAATATATCATGTTGCTTTGATGCTTCTTTTATAGACAACATGTGTTTAAAGATTTTTTTCTTTTAAATCAATCTGAGTAAATCTGACTTTGTGAAATATAATTTGTTAACATTTAATGTTATTTAAAATGCTTGATCTTACTTTCAGGATTTTGTTTTATGACTTTATACACTTCCTATTTTTTGTTTGAGTGTCCTTCATTGTTTAACCTAGGTTTTCTTTGTCTTTTTCTTTATACCTCTCATGACTCGGGAGGTATATTTTGTGTTTCTTCTCCAGAGTGCAGGGTATAACCCATACAGTCCTGTGCAGTGTTTTATTCATATAAATAGAGAAAAATGTTTATGTTTCCTGTGGAATCTCAGGGTCAGTGCAGAGCTCATTACCCCAGGCCTGTGGGGAGAAAGACAGAGCATGAAGTGATGTCAGCAATAGGGTTAGTGTTACCTCTGTTCCAGAATTTCCTAGTGTTCATGGCTGCAGCCATGCCCTCCTACTGTACCAGGTTGGTCATCTTAGTGGCCCTAAAGGAGCCCTTCCATCTGCCTGGTGGCACAGGCCAGTCAGGTCTAAGCCATTGACTTCCTAGAGATGCTAGTAGTGTTTAAACTTTACTTTCCTGGAAGGCCCTACTATCACCCCTAAGGGCCTCACTTTTTTCCCCTCGATCTGCCTTCAAGATATAGTATCTTTGTACAGCCCAAAGGCCAAAAACACCCATTGGAGAAATGTACTTAAACCTGCCTTATCAGCTTATATGGCCCTAAGCTGCCACCCAGCTCCCGCAGATGAACTTCTACCATTTTAAATGCAGCACATGGTGATGAGCTTTAAAAAAAAATTATAGTAAATACACATGAAATTTACTTTCTTGGCCATTTTTAACTCTACAGTTCATTAGTGTCAAATACATTCACTTAGTTGTACAATCAATTTGCAGAAATTTTCATCTTGCAAACTGAAAATCTATACCTATTAAATAGCAATTTCCCATTCTCCCTCCTCCTGGCACCTAGCAACTACCATTCTACTTTATGTCTCTCTGATTTTGACAACTCTAAGTACCATGTATAAGTGGAATCACACAATATTTGTCTTTTCATGGCTGGCTCATTTCACTTTGTATAATGTCCTAAAAGTGTATCCATGTGGTAGCATGTGTCAGAATTTCCTTACTTTGAATAATGATCTATTGTATGTATATCTCACTTTATTCATTTATCTATCAATGGACGCTTGGGTTGCTTTCACCTCTCAGTTATTATGAATAATGCTGCTAATGAACATGGGTACATAAATATGGGATGATGAGCTTTTGAAATTCAGTGATATGGCTTCTCAAACATCACTGTGCATATTCACCCCCTCCTTAAAATGCAGGTTTCAACTTTGGGATGGGCTCCCTAATATTGCCCTTGTCCTTGCTCCAAAGATTGGACTTTGTACAGCAAGGCTGTAGACTCTCAGCTTTGGCTTTAGCCCTGAATCTGAAGCCTGGCTCTGACCCTCACCAACTTTAAAAACTTAGTTGTGTTTCCTCATCTCCTTAACTTTTTTCCTCTACATAATATCAGAATAAATAGTAGCTCCTTCATCTGTTTCTTGTGAAGGTTGAACATTCTCATACATGTATGCCTTAGCTCAGGGACTAGCACAGAGGAAGTACCTAAGATTTGGTAGTTAGTTTTACTATTCTAGTACAAAATAAACCTATGTTAATATACCAATGCGAAAAGACATTACAACAGGATTCTGGGCTGAGACAATTATTTAACACAGACACAAAGATGTTAAGTCTGGGATTCTAGATCAAGACAAAAAAAAATGAATGAAAGGGCCTTGACAAGGAAAGGTGAGATCTGGCAACAATAGCTGGCATCTTTGGGGACCACCTTGTTTTTCATGAGGTTCCATGGGGAATTTTCTTTTCTACACATAAAATACCACCTCTCATTACTGACTGATTGTCCACTCCCATTGTAGGTCACCACTTCCACCCTCATAATTATTTGTAAAGTCATCATGTCAGACAGGTGGGGCGTTTCCTGAAATTAGTGACCTTGTGTCTTCCTCCTGAAGCTAGGCCATCAGGAAATTCCCTCTGGATGGTGCTGGGCTTTGTTGCTCAGACACTCATCTGAGTACTTCTGCAAGGATGAGCTAAGGGAGGCCCAATTGGAGGCTCTGTTATCATATCTGAAAAAAATGTTTAGCTGAGCGTTGGGAGCCCCTGGAAGTTATCTATGTTTTTTCTCATGAGTTCTCCTCAACATCTAAAGTTTAAGAGAAGAGGCAAGTTCTGGAGTCTCACAGGTCCCAAAACTGCGGTGATGTGAGGACTCAAGAGTTCAAAGCTGGTCCTCTGTGACCCCCAGGCCAGCTGGACACATAGGTATATACTACTGGCCAGAGACTGAACAAGCATTTGCTGTGCCTCGGCACATTACTATTGACAGCATAAGAAACTGAGGCTTAGAGTGAGTGCATGACTTTTCCCATCAGAAAGAGCTGAGGCTGTGGGATTCAGTTGTTGGCATGACTCCAGCATCTGCCTTATTGAAATTCAGGCTCCATGACTTGGCAGCCAGCTCTTTGTTCCTTCTCAAACCTGAGAAGACATAGGGTAGTTGCCACCGCCACTGGGGAACTCCTCAGAGGTTTTATTGCTTTCAGTGTGTTTTTCCTCCATTTTCTCCAATGATTGTAGGGCTTAAAGCATAGGTTATTCTCAAAAAAAATTATGAATCCTAACTGAACAACAGAGAGGCAGTAGGTGACAAGAGTTCTGAAACCAGCTCTTTGCAAAGATATCCCCTGAAAGTTCTAGATAATTACAATAAAGATTCAGAAAACAGTTAAAAACTAGTGTCTCTCAATAAATGACCTCAC
The DNA here is from genome assembly GCA_004027375.1 of Macroglossus sobrinus. NCBI lineage: Eukaryota > Metazoa > Chordata > Mammalia > Chiroptera > Pteropodidae > Macroglossus > Macroglossus sobrinus. The sequence continues at coordinate 96,862 of PVKZ01003752.1, read as the reverse complement.
ATCCAGGGATGAGCAGGTTAAATAGTCAATTTTCTTCACCCTACCCATTACCTGCTAAATCAGACTGGAGGTAGGGAGACAAGTGATCCTTATGCTCACAAAAATTTGAAATACTTTGCATGAGAGAATTGAAATGTATCTTGATTTTAGCATACAACTGCCAACAGAAAGTCTTCAATTCTTTAGTCCTACTGGAAAAATGGAGAAAATGAAATCTTGACCTGGGAGAGCTGCCTAGAGATGACTGCCAGTGATCACCTTCTCAAAGGCTGAGTTCCCTAACCAAAGCCTATGAAGAATAGATAGAGAAAGCTGTCTACTTTTGTGTATGACTTTGCTCCTTCTCAGTTCCTGCACATTTCAGTACAGCTAAAATAATCTCTCTGCAAACAAAGCAGCAACTGGGTTTTTGAAATTCAAATCATCATCCATTTTCTATTCATTTCATCAGGAACATTTATGAACTATCACAGGTACACAGTTTTTCTCCCCAGTTCCTATGGATGTTAATACTAGTCATTGAACAGAAAGAGGGGTCAGAAATAGGCAATAGAGAAAAAAAATGCTACGTAAAAAGAGACTGGGTCCCTGAGACAAACTCACAGTTTCCTGAGGGATCTCCTGATAAGACGATACAAGGCCTTTGTGTACAGACTAGCTGGGTTCAAATTTTGACTCTGCCATTTAAAAGCTGAGCTAATTCCACCAAGATATTTGACCACTCTGTGCCCATTCATGTTTTCTGATCAGTGAAATGTGGCTAACCTGCAACTTAGGCTGTCATGAGAATTTAATAAGTTAGCATACATCAAATACTTAACAGTGTCTGGCACAAGGTGTTGAATACATCTTAGAAATGATTGTTTCTGTTATTGCAATGATGTGAGATAACAAGAAAATAACAGTAGACATCGCAGATGGCAAAATGAGTTTTGCCTTGGGAGGAGTTCATAGGTATGTGGAGTTCACAGTGAAGGGCACGCTACAGTGGGCAGGGATTACCTGAGGAGACTTCATAGATTTGAGGCTCTTCTATAGAGCCTGGAAGAGAGTTGCATTTGGAAGCACATCAAAGGAAAACCCAACTGGAGGCAGGGATGAGTTAGGAGACTTGTGTCAGGTCAAGGTGTGGTTACCAGGCATGGAACTTGCAATGACTCCAACAGCAAAGCCAATCAATGTTAGTTCTTAAACAAAGAAACCTCATAAAGATGGGAGATGATCTTTATAGAGGTGAAGCAAGAGGCAGTATGTAGACAAAGGAGTCTATGTGAATGGTGCCCTCAGAACAGTGTGATGCTCTGCTGTGGAATAACATTTACTATGTTGCTAAAACTAGTCTTAGTGCTTTACATTGATTAATCATTTGATTCTCACAACAACCTAATGAGGCAAGCTATTTTATCCCTATATTATGGGTGAATACCAAGGCACAGAGAAGTTAAGTAACTTGCTCAAGGCCACACAGCCATTTTATGGCAGAGCTCAGATTTGAATTCATTGTCTGTAGACTCCTTGTTCTTAACTTTGTACTATATGATGTAACAAACATTTATTAAGAGCTTATCATGCACTACGCTGCAGTTTGCTTAATTCTCATAACAATTCTATAAGGTCAGTATCATTATTATTCCATTTTACAGAAAAGAAAACAGAGGCTCAGAGGGGATAGATAAATCTCTCTTAGGGTCACATAGCATATAAGTGGTACAGCCTTGTACCTAGGTAATCTGACTCAAGATCTGGCTCTTATAGCCCCTGCCACATGAAGCAACAATGGAACCATCTGAGGGAAAAAAAAGATCAGGGAATGAGAAAATAATTTCTAAGCATGAACAATCTAAAACAGATTTAATGATGCAAAAATATTGGGGTGGGAACAGGCCGAGTGCTGAGAAGAGGTTGTGAGACTTGTTGAAAAGGTCACTGGAATGACTCAGGGTTCAAGTCTTAGGCAGAAAGCAGATTTAGAAAACACCATAATTTACACTTCTTGACAGGACTCAAACTGCTGGAGCTCTGAGAAACTCAGATATGGTGATTTCTTCCACTCCTGGAACTAGAGACTGGTCTTTAAAAAGTGAATTCCCAGGTCACTCCATTTTATTTTCCTGACCATTGAGTTGCTGTTTACCCATCGTCCACTGGGCACAAGTGCTAACTCAGAATCTGCAGCCCTGAACTCCACTCTAACATTTTGGGGCTTGTGAGCAGAAGGCTGTCATGAAAAAACATCTCTAATACTAACTGACAATTTTCTAAAATGTCCTTTCAGATTCTCCACGATCATGAACTAGCAGGGGAAGAGCCACTAAGGCAAAAAAGAGCGGGTATGTAAACTCTTTGGTGATCACTTCTACTAAGTCCAATCAAATGACACTTGCTGTAACTTTTCAAAACTCTGCAATCCACATAATTCAGTCTCCAAGCACATCAGGATCTAATTTCTAGAAGTAATTACGAAGGCACTTCATTCTCTATTCTCTCAAACAATCTTAGCAATGCATTACAATCCTCCTTTTCTCTTCCATCACCACTCCCCATATCTTGGAGATTTCCCAGTGCCTCTCTCTCCTCAGTTGCCCTCTGCCACCATCAAGCCTGCTTCTCTACTCTCATCCCAGCAGCCTTTCCTTTTGTCTTTAAAAAAAATTGTTTTTTAGATCTCTTTTGTTCTCACTTCTCATTTTATTTTGTGGGTAACTTAACCACTCTACTCAAGTTCTTCTCCTCTGTCATTCATTCTAATTTTCCCACTAAATTCCAAAAATGGTCTGGGAAATATAGGGCTCCATGCTTTGGACGGCTGAGGACAGGTGAGAGCTGTGAACATTTACTAGTACACTGATCCTCAGTGTCTTGTCCTACATGCAGGACTTTGGGCAGGTGTCAGTATATGTTTGCAGGCTGGCTGTTTTCAGTATCAGATCCTCCTCATTTCCTCATAGTAACCTTTCAAAAACATCAGTCTGATTGTGTTAGTTCCCTGCGTGAAATTCTTCATGGGTTCCCAATTGCCTTGGGGGTAAAATCTAATCACCTGCTGGAGTCTGACTAAACCTGCATGCTTTTTCCCACGTATTTTCCTGTTCCCTTTCACACAGTCAATGCCCCACCTACCATTCCTCTTTGTCTGAGGGACTCCAACTTAAGTCTGAATTCACATGGGCCTCTGCCATGTAAGGTCTTCCATTGAATCTCCAGACAGGGAGGGGCTGCTTTTCTGATTCTCATTGCCCTTGATACATTCCCATAGCATAACATTTGTCCCAGTGTATTGTAATTATTTTGCTTCCTGTTTGTCATTCCCAGTAGACATGAGCTCCCTTGAACTCTCTTCCTCTCTCTAGCCTGGCATCTAGCCCAGTTTCTCAATAAATGAGTGAACAAATGAAGAGTGCACGTCTCTGCCATATCTGCCTCTTTGTGAGTTCAGAGGATATGTTCTTATTGTTAAGAGTCTGCTGGCTTAGTGGCTATAACAACTGTGTGGAAGGTAAAACATCTAAACTATAGCATTGTGACTGAATCATTTTCCAGGCATGCTGTGACTCGATCTCTTCAGTCTTGTGCTCTAAAGGGGATGCTGAGCTGCCAAAGAGAGTAGGCTTGCCCTGAGATCAAGGTAGAGGTATCTGTTAGAGCCCCTCACAGTATGAACCAGACCAAACTGTTGTGAAATGAGAATTTGACCACATTTTATTAAGCTCTCAAAATGCTCCTTGGACGGTCATACTGCTGATCACTTTCCCTTCCATTCCCTTCCCTTCCCTTCCCTTCCCTTCCCTTCCCTTCCCTTCCCTTCCCTTCCCTTCCCTTCCCTTCCCTTCTCTTCCCTTCTCTTCCCTTCTCTTCCCTTCTCTTTCTGCTTCTCTTTCAGCCTTATTCTATATCCTTATGCGATCTTCACTTCTCTTTTCTTTCCTCCTTCCTTGAGTTGGTCTGTAGCATGGACTGAACTTTCTGTGCTTTAAAATAAGCATCATTTTATCTATTCCGTCCCTTGAGACTTTTTGCACCCCATGACAGGAATAGGGCCAGAAAAACTTTGAAAGACTTTTTTTTTAAAGTCAAACCATTTGTGGGTGAGTTCTAGCTCCAAGTTTCTGCCAGCTTCTTTTAGGGCTTAAGTTATCAGCTTCCTCAGGGGCTATTGGTGACGGTATAGCTATAAAAGTAACATCTTCCTGCACTTCTGAGCCTGGCTGTTTATGATCTGTGGCAAGAACGTGAGAGGAAACCACTTCTACATCTAAGGATTTGACATTCCAAAATTTTTCCAGACATGCTTTCATTCAAAACAATCATGAGTATGATAAGTCATAATGAAAACATTTTTGCCGTTTATTATACATGGTCCTCTGTGCTCTTGGGCCTCAACTTACCATCTGCAGAAGGTGGATTGGCCTTGGTACTTTTATAAAATCATTGAAGTGAGAAATGGCCATGGGAAGGCCTGGGCTGTAGATACCTAAATGTAAGTTGCAATTAAGAGTGTCGCTCTTGAGGAAAACTATGAAAGAAGGTAATAGGAGGATCATATTCAGCTGATAGTACTCAGAGGTATCTGTGTTCTGCTTGATGTGTTAGGTTAAGTGAAATAATAGCATTGGGTTCTGATTTTCAGAATAATTCCTTTTATATATACATACAACTCCTTTTCTGGACCCTTAATGCCAGAAAGGGACAAATAATGGTTCTGAGAGAAAGAGAATTCTCAAAAGTTATTTCCTTTTGTCACACTGCACCAAGTATTTAGAGTTTAAAATAGAATTGTCTTTAAAGGTAGGATATTCATATTCATACTTTCAGAGCACTATGACTTTCTAAGTCACTTTGGTCCCTTATACAGTTTCATTGGGCTCTTGATATATATATATATATATATATATATATATATATACACACACACACACACACACATGCACACACACACATATATACACAGATATAAATCACATATATGTGTATATGTGTATCACATATATCACACACAAATATAATATACATATTACATATATGAATATATATGTGTATATTACATATATACATATTATATGCATACCACATATATACCACATATATCACACACACAAGCACACACACATGTGTCATTACCTCACAGGGTTGTTAAGAGGATTAAGTAATATCATGTGCATATTACTTTTAAAAACGTTAATGTGGTTATCTGGGCAGTTATTATTTTTTGTTTGTTTTAATAGTTTTTTATTAAAAATTGTCAATTGATTTATTTAAAATAATATTATGTTTGAAAGAGACTTAATATCCCTGGTATAGAGAAGTTTCCATAGAACTACTAAAGGCAGCAGGATGGATGGCATGATATAAGATTTAGAAAAACTACTTTAGAAAAATTATTTCAAAATTTTATTGGAGAAGAGAAGCCTGCAAAAAACTCAGAGACCAGAAACAAGAATTAGTGTGGATCTGCCTGTTAAAGCAGAGTAGCTTTTGGGGAGCAGAGGAAGATAACAATGAGTTGAAACATCAAGAATTGTGTCCTGATTATACCAGGAAGTAGATTCTAAGCAGTTAAGAAGCTGACACAGAGAAGGGACTGATAGAAGCCATCTGAAGTGAAAGATAGCCTGATGGTTATGGTCAAGTGGATTAGATGAGGAAGTTAGTTCCTAGGAGACCAATGAGGAGGTTTAGCGGTATGGACCAGCATCAGCTTCAGCCCCTGCACTGAACCAGAAAAGGAGCAAAGGAAGTGCTTGTGAATGGCATGTTGAGAAGTGGATCAAAAGGATCTGGAGGCAGATTTGACATGGGGTGAAGAAGAATGATGATCCCTATGACATGGTAAAGGTGCACAAATCTAGGTGACTGGGGGATGTGGAGGCCATAGGTAGAAACCGGAGTTGGGGTGAAAATCTTATTTTGGAGGTTTGTCAATAAGCTAGAAATTTAGTCTTAAGGATAATCATATAAGAGATTGGAAGTTGAAGTTATTGGTTAGAAGTCTCACAAATGTGTCCTCTATGTCAGTTTGTGAAGTTGTCCATGCCAGGTTTCTGAGCTTGACTTGGAACGTGTCTTTGGCACTGGGTTGAAGAAGAGTTTCCATTGGTTTCCCCTTGGCTTCAAAAGGATGATTGGTAGAAGACAAAATTTTTAGAAAGGAAGATTCCGGATGTCCTATCCCTGTGCTGGAGGTGCTTACCTTTTCACACGTATTTAGTGAGCACAAAGTTCTTACTAGTTTGGGTTACTGGCTGTCGTTGTGGAGATCCTAATCTTTCTGCAGATCTGGCAGCCCAGGTGTCCTGGCCCTTTTAAATTTGGGTCCAGGAAATGCTGTGAATTTTCCATGTTGAGGAACAGAATTGGAGGTTTTCATGGCTTAAATCTTTCTGGTGATAATGTGTGACATTTAGTGCTCTGAGAAGGTAATGGTGGTGGCAGAGTAAGATGAGAAGGCTGGGTGCTCTTGGTCTGATGTTTGAGTTTGGTTTTAAGGTTGACCTTGAATGTTGGGAGTGCTTTTTAAAAAATGTTTCATTAGTATGTTTGTTTGTTTAACAATCTCAAGTTAAGACCTGATTGGAAGAGCATTAGTTTTTCTTGACCTACCAGCAGGCATCTGTATAGAATATGATTATTACATTTTTTATAATCAGTATTATTATTTCTACCTACTGATTCACAATAGCTACGATATGCCAGACAATTTGCTAGGGGTCTTCATACAGTATTCCATCTCCTTAACGAAAATTTTGCAAAGAAAATATTACTCCTGATTTTCAGACAAGCAAACGTGGCTCACAAAGGTAATGTTCTGCCCAGGTAAGAGGGCATTCGGCCCAGCTCTCTCTGCCTCAAAGGCCATACTCATAGTTAAGAGTCATAGTTTTCAACATATGCTTCTGGCTTGTGAGTGAGATTCCATTTCATGTTTCTTGGAGCAGCTTTGTTGAGTAAGGAGCACTGGCACCACTGTTCATTTGACTAGGAAAAGAACTTTATGTGGAGCTGACATTGATAATTTGGGTATATGATGAGCCAGTAGAATTGATTCTTTTACCCAAACTTCATGGCCCAGGGTCTTATGACACAACACTTCCCTCCTCTTCTTCTTCTATACCTGCCAGGTAAGCCACAGGCAGGAGTTTTGCTGGTTTACCCTTGTGTGAATAAACCTTTCTAAAACCTAAAGGGAGAATAGGCTCTTTGACTATCTGCTGATAGTAATAGAGTAGGATACATATGATGCTGCCAAATTGCTACCTACTAGAACATGTCAAGAAACAAGTGGAAGAATAAGCAGCTTTTAATATTTACTTGCTACAGAGCTAAGAGGGAGAAACAAGAGAGTCAAATCTAGTGATAGAGCAGCACTGACCCTTTGGTCAAGAGAAAAACACACCCAACCTCATTTCTCCTGGGTAATGTTATCAGACTTCATTTTTTTTTTTTTTTTACAGATGGGGGATCAATGTATGCATCTACATAGGCTCTGACTTTTAAGAAGTCAAAATTCCCATTAGAACTTCTAGGCAAAAAATAGTACTGTTTGCTTAAATAGCTGTGATTAAGACAGAACTGCTTGTTGCAGTCTGTGGCCAACTTTCCAGAAATGTCTCTGTAAGATAAGTGTTGTGTGGCGGGGCAGTGATTTATAGGAAAGGAGAGGGGAAATCCTGGTTCATTTGTGCCTCCTGGGTCTACTGATAGGCCTCTGTCTGTGACACTGATGACACCTGGAATGTGCTACCTTTCAACTGGGGTATCAGTGAGTCAGAAAAATTCAGACAAACAATACCAGGTCAAAGGAACCCTAGAAAAAGAAAACACATTAAACTGTCTGGGATCAGATGGTCTAGCAGCAGCAGAGAAACGTGGGAAGGCCTCTAAAATACATAATCATAGAGAGGTAGGGGGCCATCTCGTTCCACCTTGGTCCCTTATAACCTGAAAGAGGACAAGAAGCATCACTTTCCCAAGCTCTGAAGTCCTCAGGTTTGATGGAAGGAGCAGAGGGAAAAGGTTAGGCATTTCTATCTCAAACTATAGGCCCATTTGAGAACTCTGAGCAGAATGTGCTCTGTATTCTCAGTGCCTAGTACAGTGCCTGGGAAGTAGGTACTCAATAAATAGTAAAGTTGCTTACAAATCAGTAAATCAAAAACAAACTTAGCAGGGTTTGATGTCAACATCCAAGAGTATCATTGGCAATGGGTCACAATGTGTTTTTCCTCACTATGGATTTCTAAGACATTTATTATGTTAAATCAAATTGAACAAAGTTTTAGATAATTCTTCCATTTATTATAAATAATTTCATCTTAAAATTTAATTTTATTTTAAATTTATTTAGGGAATTGCACACCGAGTTATAAAGACATATTTAACACTAATACCTGATATTTTTATAAAACTTAAGGGTTTCCAAACTGATTATTTTAATTATTTTCTTTCATTTGAGTTGTGGCACAGGATGGTTAAAACAAAATAGACTTTGGAGTCAGAAAATGTGGTTTCAAATCCCAACTCTAACATTTGCTATCCATGTGGCTTCAACTTTTAGATCTCAGTTTCGTCATCTGCAAAATAGGGATATGTATACTGTCCTCATGGTCCTGGAACCTACCAGGCAACGGATAAATGACAGCTCCTATTATTATTGTTACTCTTATTACAATCACCATGGATTCATCTTGTATCAGTGAAGAAAGAGGTGAATAGTATCAGCTCCATCAAAATAAAAGAGGAAAAATAAGAGTAAGCAAATACACTCGGAGACTACCTGACTGTTTGCCCCATAGGAGCAACAGCAAGCAGTGTTTGAAAAGGAAAAGCAAAGCTAAAGCCAAAAATAAGGTTATGTGCTAATACTGGCTCCCCAAGATTACCGTCTCAGTTTCCTCATTTGGATTAGAATGTTAAATCCCAACCTGCTTGATCACCAAAATCACTAGTGGGAACTGAAAGAAAATACAGATTTCTGAGCTTAATCCATAAAGATTCTACTTTGGCTCATGTGGGTTGTTGCTCCAAAATATCTGTGTGTGTAGAATTCTCTACAAATGTATAATCACCAGTCAAGTGTGGGTACCACTGGAATAGGTGATTCCCAAAGGCAAGCCAGTAGCCTTCTGAGTTACTACATGTTTTGAGCCTGCTCGGAAGAATTGCCCACTTTCAAGAATAGTTTTCTTCTCTACTAGGGGTTTGCCATCTTATCAGTCTCTGGGCAGAAGTGACACTCAAGCTGAGGGTTGTGCTGAAACTCCTTTAGAAGTTACTGTAGAACATAACATGAGGGAAAGAGGACCTCAAAGGCTGCTGCTTTAATTAATAGCTGCCCCAATCCTATAGAATGGAACTTGCTAAAAGTCACAGAACTTCCCTTGTAGTATTTTAAGCTTTTGGCTTAGCTCCTTGGGAGACCTCAGTGAAGAACTAACTGCCTTGCTTTTAGTGGGAAATGATGCCATTCATGAATCACCATATGCTTTTCAAGCACATGCTCCTACTACAATTATGTCTGTAAAGAGCAGGGAGAGATGGGCTCAGGCAGGAATTGATATTATGCTGAGACCAGACCCTGAGATGCAACAATGTGGATGATGAAGTGGGTAATATGGGATTGTTCTTGACCTCACTCATCTCAAAAGCAGCTCCTGGAAAGGAAATCCCGTTTACATTCATGGGGTGGAGTCTACTGACCACAGCAAAGAGGATCCTGGAGCTAGGAATCCTCTGGAGAGTGTAAACACTGCTGCACTGCTTTTCAGGAAAAAGAATGTGCGCTAGAGCAGACCTAATGAATACCATGCAGCTGCCCTCCTTGCAAACATTCCCAGGGGGCAATGCACTGTGTCCAGATTTCAGATCACACAAATTAGATAAGCAGATTTTTCCAGGAAGCTGATTTTCATTGCAAAACCATTTGAGAATCAGAAAAATAAAAAATAGAAATAAAAAAACAGGAAATGTGAAGCAAATTCATGCCATAGTATCATGACAGACTAAGATTCCACACTGAGTTTTAAAAGTCACTTTGTTCTACAGTAAAAGCATTTTTATGAGGAGAAAATACACCTGAAGGTGCACTCCGAATTTTAAGAAAATATGCACAGATCTTTTTGCAGTTTGAATTAATTACATCAAGCTGAATGATGCCAAAATGAAATAATTGTAAACAAGGTTGATGAGTAAAACTAACCTCCTAATACAGATCTAGTTTTAGTATTTCACAGAAATAATCCTTGGAACATTTAAAAAAAATTTTGCAGTATTATGGGACAACTTCTTAGACATTTTAGAAAATACTCATAAAATTTTCATTTTATGGTAAAGTATGCATCATAGGTCCAGATTTACTTAAATTTTAAGGTAATAGTTTTTCAGGTATTCACTAAGCTTTTCCTTAATTGACTGACAAAATAAAATAGGCCAAAACTTGCCTTCTCAATGCATCTATGTAAAAAGATTGCTTATTCTTTAAAGATTCTTCATTAGATACAAATTGAGTCCATGGCTTCTGCTCCAGTTATATGCTTCAGCCAAGAATAAGCCAAAGATTCTGGCAGTGATGGAAAGGTGAATCTGTGACTCAGCTCAGAGAGTCCCAGGTTTAACAGAAACTGATTAGGCACCTACTCATTATGTAGGGAGCTCCATGCCAGGTGGAGTGACTGGGGCCATGAGGAGTGAAAGAAAAGGTCCCTGCCCTTGAGAAGCTTACAACTGTGAACCAGACAAGATGCAAATAGAAAACTATAAAAAAAATTATATATATATATATATATATAATTATATATAATTATTATATATATAAAATTATATAATTATATAATTATTATATATATAAAATTATATAATTATATAATTATATAATTATATAATTATTATATATATAATAATTATATAATTATATAATTATATATATATATATATATATATATATATATATATATATAGTCTGCTTTCCCTGCAGTGGGAATGTGTTGGGGGAGCAGATGCAGCTGAAATGCCAGCCAGTCAACCATCCTAGAGACAATTTGAAAAAGCAATAAAGAGCTGAAGTTCTCTTTTATTTTACTTTCCAATTTGCCAACTTCACTTTTTGTTCTGGACACCAGAAATACGCAGAAATCATGTTATGGACACCAGAGATACAGAGAAAGAAAGAAAAACCATATTGTGTGCATAGGTTAAAAGCAAAGGAAATTAACTAGTTGACTTTTTCCAGATTTCTTCAAGTTATTCATAGTTCAACTCTCAAAATACATGCATATCAACTGAATGGTGTTTGAAACATACTGATTCATCCTGGTAAATCAGGACTACAGCACTTATTTTCTAGACTGTTGACATAGCCTTTCTACTAGGTGTCACTGCTTCTATTTTTTCTTCATTATAGTCTGTTCTACACATGGCAGTCTCTGGCCTTGGACACCAAGACAATAGAGAGGAAACAAAAGTCCTGAGCTTAGCCTGTGAATATTTCAAATGACCAGAGACCACTGCACTGAGACCAGACAGACTAGTTGCCTTCCTCCTTTAAATAGCAAAATTGTGGGGGGAAAGCATCATGAAGGGGGAACTTACAGTGTTCAGTAAACAAACTTTACTTTTCCTCTACAAAGTTTTATTAGAAATTTGTAAAGGCTGATGTGTCTAACGTCCACACATTTATGTCACTACTTTTAAATGTTAAAATGTCTATCATGTTCTCTCTCTGCCACCATGGTAATTTCTCATAGCCTTCATATGCTTTAATTTCAGTTGCCACGAGTAGTCCTGCAGCTAAAGAATACACTGTTGATATTGAGATCAGTTTTGAAAATGCCTCCTTCTTGGAGCCTGTCAAAACTTACTTGAATAGCCTCACTTTTCCAATTCGAGTCAATGAAAGTGACCAAGCTACTAACATTTTGAGTATGGAGGTGACAACAGGTGAGTAAAAGACCCATTGCATTGGAATGGCAGATTGGGCATATCAGGAGAAAAGATGTGTGAGATCTTTAGAATGAGAGCAAATCATACTTAGTAGGCAAGGGAAATGATCCAACAGGCCTGATATGTGATCTTATGATTTTGTAGCTTTTTAGACAAAGTCCTTATTGGTAAACTGCAGCCAGTTTCTTTATTTCAAATGGTTAGCAAATGCTTACTTTGTGGTTTGTTTATTGGTCGTCACAAAGTGGTCCCAAGATATGGTCATGACAAACTACTGGGTCCTCTCATCCTGGGTAATCAGTAGGTATAGCAAAGACTGGTTTAGGATATTAATAAGTAGCAAGTTACCTTTTGGGGGGCATCATAAGTCAGGAAATAAAAACTGGGTACATGCCTGGATGAGAAGCAAAGCATTAACTTTCTGGTCGCTGATTCTCTTTCAAGGTCATATCTGCTCTCCTATGTCTCAGGGGACATCACATGTATGCAGTAGAAGCTGTGACATGGCATAACCCTTTGTCCTATAAAAGGTTACTGCTTTGTAAATGGCAAAGCACTACAGATGTTGGGCTTAATTATTCTAAAATGAAGGCAAGAATAAAATTCTTGTTTTTCAAAAATCTTTTAAATTTTTATATTTAAAATAGTTTATCACAATGTCAGTCTATGCATCCTAATATTTAGTTTTTAGTATATGCTGCTTGAGCCTGAAATAGCTGTCTTATAGCTCCCTTTGGATTCCATTTCTCAGCAAATTCTACATTAGCATTAATTTCCTTGAATTAGTGGCTCTGTGATCAGATGCCAATGTGCACTGAGTCATCCAGTAGCCAAAAGCCTATTCTGTGTTCCTCAAGTGCATTTGCGCACAGGACTCTTTCGTAGAACATTTCTCAAAACTAGTTACGTTGGCACATTATAGGAAACACCCTTCTATGTTCCCATAGCACAGGCCTTCTGCCTCTGAAATTATTTCCCCTACTTATGTGAAAAAGTTAATAATTTAATAGATGTTTAGTCAATTTTGTTTTGCTTCCCATTTTTAAGGAAAACTTTGGTATCTATTTGTGTACCAGAAAGCAAATTTAGTAAACAAAACAGACCAGTAAATATCAATAAATAAGTCATTTGTTTTCATCGGGCAATTGTGATTACGAACATTTGAGCTTTTGTTGTGAGCCTATTTTACATATACTTATATTGTAAGCTTATGTTATGTGACAAATTAACAAACTCTCCCTGGTTTATTTTGTTATATTGGAGAAGGCTTGACTTCAAGAGATTCCACTATTTAGGCCATTTTAGAAGCTTGTGAACCAAAGTTTACAAGTTTACAAGTTGGGTTAACAAGTTTACAACTTGGATACATATGTTTCTCTTTTAAGATGCAAATGCCTAGGAGGGTTTAATTATCTTGCCAACAGGACTGGTCATTCACCTTTGAAAGGGTGAATCCTTTCTGATGACTGAGAGATCTTGAGGCTGGGAAGGCTGGGCAGAGTTGACTTAGAGAGGAGCCAGTGAGGTGGGTTGATAACAAACATTAGATTTACTGGCTATGATACAAATGTCTAAGTGTCCCCAAATCTTCTCCATTCCCTTCTTCTTAGGCTTCCCCCTGCCCATTCTTCCAATGGCTGACCTGATCCTTTTTAGAAAGACATTAATAATAGCAAACACAACTGAGGTGTTTTAGAACCGGACAGTATGTGTAAAGCACCAAACAATACCTGGAAAGCAGTCGGTGGTCTAGAGTCGATAGCTTTTGTCATCCTCTTAAAGCTCATTTGTATTTTACATGGGAGTCAGAAGTTTTTCAAATACTACCCCTACATCCTTCTCAAAAATGAACAAACAAAAATAAAATAAAAAGTGTTTCACAGTAGGATTTCACATCAGTAGGAAAGATTTTGCCAGAGGGGGTCTTGTTGGCTCCATTTAAATCCCCTCTGCTGATGTGCAGCACCCTTACTAGCTGCCTTGATTTTCTCTGTTCCTTGGTTTCTGCTCAATTCCCACCTACTTCTGGAGCACAGGATTGCAAGAACTCACTGGAACTCTCTTGTTCCTCCTATCTCAGGAACAATTATTCAATGGCTTTCCTTCACATAGTCACTCTGCTGAGCTTTTATCTAGGTGCCCATTTGCAGAACAAACAGCTCTCAGTTATATGACTTTGGTACAGTTTTGTAAATAAATTCAAAGCCCTCTGTTTCCAGAGCATTTTTCAAATAACCCCGTAGCATCAGAGTCTATTTGGGCTGCTCACATTTAACTTGAAATGTAAAAGGTGCAATTTTACTTCTACTTTATATTTGTTATCAATTGCTGCATAACAAATTATCCCAAACTTAACATTCAAACAAAAAAAAAATGTGTTATGTCACACAGTTTCTGAGGGCCAGAAATCTGTGAGGAGTTAAGCTGTGGCTCTAGCTCAGAATCTCTTATGAGATTATAGTCAAGCTGCCATCCAGAAGGGCAGTCATCTGAGGCTCAACGGTGAGTAGAAAATCCACTGCCAAGTATACTCATGTGGTTGTTGGCAGGCCTTGTTCCTCACTAGTTATTGGCTGGAGACCTCAGTTCCTTACTCTGTAGGCCTCACCATGACATGTCCTCAGGTGATGACAGCTGGTTTTCCCCAGAGCAAGTGGTCCAGGAGAGAATGGGAGAGAGCCACCAAGATGGAAGAGCCACACTGTCTTTCATAACCTAATCTCAGTGATGTACTAGCATGTCTGCTATATTCTATTGGTCACACAGACCAACCCTAGTACAATATAAGAGGAAACTATAAAATGGTGTGAATGAATACCCAGGGGCAGGGATGGTCAGGGGAGGCTGGCTACCACACACTGTATGTTCAAGAATCTGTTTATCACGTTATCATTGTAGGAAGTAGTCATCTTTTAGATAGTCATGCCTAATAGCATGGTAATTCATATGGGAATCATGGGAATCGCGTGCAGTACTATTGAACTTCTCAGAAGGGCATTATGGAGGTGAGTTAGTCTATAAATACTTGTAGTCTATAAATGCAAAAGGGGTGACCACCTTCTCTCTCCTCACTGGTCTCATTGATGATAGTCTGCAGACCTACTGGAAATGAAATTTGGTGCTCCTGCGAGACAGGCTATAGGTGGCCTCAGGAACAGTGCCTCCACAATCTCACTTGTCAAGAGCATGACAACTCCCCTGGAGGGCATCGCTGCAGTTGCCTTAAAGGACTGCCTCCCAAAGGACCTTTTTGCCAGCTTCAGGGAGGTAAGTAACTGCTCATTAAGTATTCAGTTGTTGAGTGGCTATTTAATATCAGCTCAAGCAAATGGTTCTCTGTCCTGTGTCCACTTAAATGCTAACGTGAGATTTTTGAAATATTGTCCTGTGTTTTTCAGCTGTTACTCTGAGAATGTTGGTCAGACTCAATGTGGGCTTTCAAGAAGATCTCAGGAACACTTCCTCTGCCCTCTACAGGTCCTACAAGACTGACTTGGAAAGAGCAGTAGGTTTTGGTCCCAGGAGCCTCTTAATCAACTAACACTTTAAGTTGAACTGAGTCTATTGCATTGACAGTAGATGGTTTGCTTGGATCTGCCAGAATTTACAAATGTGGATGTCCAAGCTATTCCTATACATCTAGGATGATGAACTAAGAAGTGCTCAAATAAGACTATTCAGGAGATGATTTGACATCATCTTGACCTATAGATAAAATTATTCCCAGGGTAGAATTAATTCAGATAAGATTTGGTGGCATCAACTCACTGAAACCTATTCAGAGGCCCAAGAATCTGGTCTAGAAGCACCAGACGGTGCATTTCTATTTGTCTTCACACACCACATGAAACCCCTAACATCTTTTGGGCAGACCAGCTTAAAACTGGCACAGAGAGTTCCAAATCACTCTACACTAGAGGTCCCTAGGCATTCACATTTAAGCTTTTAATTTTAGTCATATAAAAATAGAAAATGTCTAGATTTTTAACGGTGTGCCAAACACTGTTCTAAATGCTTTACATTTGATTAATTCATCTAAATCTAAATGTTTTGCTTGAGTTAACTCATTTGGAATAGAGCTTTCCAGCTGGTGTGGCACAAATTATTACAGGTGGGCTAAAATAATGACTTGTCTTAACTCTGGGCAGCTGAGCTCCTGCCTCAGGCCAGGAGGAAGCCAGGGACTTATCCCAATGTGTCATACAAATGTTACAAATTTCCATGGGTGCCATGATGAAATGCTGATACAGTAGTATTCTTAGAAATCTGATTTGCATATCTGGCATGTAATAGTTCTGTTCATGAGAAACCTCCTCATACACACACACATGCATGCATACACACACTCCACACTAAATTGTATACTTTGAGGGAAGAAAGAGTTACATATTAATCTTTGGATCCTATCCATCCAGTGCTTTGAACATCACCCCTACCCTATAAATGTAATTTTGAATCAAACTGAATCTCCTGTAGGGTTGATATTCAGAGAAATGAAGTAGAGTAAAAACATCATCGAAAACCAGATTGGCTCAACCAATGCTGCAAAATATTAAGTGAGGGATCAGGCAGTGTGGTGGCTATAAGAACACACCTCATATATCTCTAGCTATAGAGAATGTAATTGACCAAGAGCCCCGGCTGCTACCTCTGAAAGCCATGACAGTGCTTGCTGCTCTCTGTTGATGAATGAGCATGGTAGGTCTATGTCTGGCAGACACAGACTCCTATGAAAGCATTACTGAACTGTCTCAGGCTGAGTCTGGGATGAATCCATTTAACTTTTTCCTACTCTCTTTCACTCGGAGTCTGATGTTTCTCTCTGCCTTCCCACTGCCTCCCTCACACTCTTTCCTAGGCATTTTCCTAAGTAAATTTCTTGCATGTTTAATTTCGTGTTTGCTTCTTGGAGAACCCAGACTGACATAGGTAGATAGGAATTACTTCTTCAAAGACCTGCCAATGTCAGTGCTCATAAATAAAATATATAGGATAATATTTTGCCCAGGGTTATAGGAATATGCACTTTTTACTCTGTTTCAAATCTTTGACATCTCTCTCACTAGACCTTGATACATGACATTCGTCTTGCTTTATATTCCAGTTCTGGAAAGGTTACAGTATTTTACCGGGCTTCAAATCAGTGACTGTGACAGGGTTCAGGTAAGAAAGCTGAATTTCATCATTTCTATACAATTGCAGAAGCCAACTCATTAGTGGAGGAGGAAAGCCCGTTAGAAGGGCATCATCTGGGGAGCTAAATAGGACCAGTTTAGTAGAGGTGAAGACTACACCAGATTGTTGGGGCTCAAAGGGACTTAAATATTGAGAACTATAACTCACTACTTAGGAGGAAGGTAAAAAAAAAAAGACTTATATTCATTCTATGCACACAAGAATTTTACAAAAATATGAGTTAAGTTTGTAGTCTAGAGAGTTCAGAAATATAAAAGTGAAATAATCTCATGCAACAATGCCCTTATTGAAGAAAAGTTGTCCAGCCAGCCATGACCACAGATGCATGCTGCAATGTAAATTGCACCACGCTGGAGTTGGGCACCCTGGCAGACCTGAGGGGATTTGCACAGTGTTTCAAAAAATTAATTGTCAATCTTAAAAATTAAGAGTGTTTACAGAAACATCTAGGATTTTGGCTTCACTTGATATTCAGCATATCTATAACCTTGAGCCAGGCCAGCATGGCTGTGTGACAACAATCTCTGCATTGTGGCTGCCACCCTATGACCAGCTTATGTGATTCAGTTCACTTATCCCCATCTGGCTATTTCTTTTATTTGTATTACCTGTCTGCAGATATATGAGAGTACAAGCTCTGCCTTGGGCTTCCAATTAGAGGTTTAAAACACATTGATTTCAGTGAACCCTTGATGAAAAAAGTACTGAGGCTGTTTCTGCCATTTCATTTTTCCATGCAAATAAATCATAAAGATCTAGACTCTTCCAGGTCACTTACTGCTTTACTGAACCGAGTGGTCTCCATCCAGGCCCGGAAGTGTGTTTGTGACATATGACATCAAGACTACAACACCATCACCTGAATTAATGCGCAAGGCAAATGAGAAAGTGATGCATAGCCTTAATCAGACCTACAGAATGGACTACAATTCCTTTCAAGTAGTTTCTAGTAGTAAGTAGAACATTGCTACATTTTTCCTCTCATAGATTCTATTTAGATATAACAATGGTGTTTATCATGATGTTTAACCTAGGAAATTACATTAAGATGTCCTCTGTGGAGAGTGTCTCCAGTTCCTGGAATAGAAAATTATGGGTTATCTCCTTGTCTTAGGCTGGCACAGAACCTCCCAACAGGGCTAATGTCACTAGTGGTGAAAGGTTTGCAGGCAGAGAGATTTTATAAGGAAGTCACAGAGCCATTTGGGTTTATAGATTTTTAAACACCCCCAAAAGGCCCAAAACATGCAAAAAAAAAAAGTAAAGCCAACATTGTGGTGGGAGTTGGGATATGAAATGAAATGCAATGACATTAAATCAGGGGCCATTGTTGTTTTAGAGCAATGGTTTCCAAAATGTGGCCCTAGCATCACCTGGGACCTTACAAATTCTTGGGGCCACCCTAGATCAACTAGGATCAATCTGTGTTTCAATAAGCCCTTTAGGTGATTCTGGTACACAAGAAAGCTTGAGAACCACTGCTTTGGATCACATATAACTGTGCTAAGAATCCTAGGATTTTAGATGGTCTTCTCCATTTTACAAATGGGGTTCACAGTTGGGCTGTGCTGTGAGTAGGTGGGTGGGCCTATTGTTGCTTGGGGGTGAGTAAGGGGAGCTGGCCAGGCAGAGATTTGATGAGCAGGAATTGGCTGGCAGATGTTCTAGGTAACTCAGGCCCATGGTCCCCCAGCAAAGGTGGCTCTCCTTTGGAGCAATGCGGTCCACTGCGGGGGAGGGCGTCTCAAGAACTGCTGTACAACTGGGGAACAGGGTGCCCTTTTCAGCAGGTAGGCCAACCTCAAAGCAGGTTTATACTCTTCCTCTTTACATTACCTACCTATATTTTTAGACATAGGCAGGTATTACTTTTAAAAATAAAATCCTGAAAGAGATATACACATGGTAAGAAAGTGGTAACATACAAGCAAGATAAAATAGCAACATAAACATTCAGAATGAATAAGGCAGTGACAACAGAGATGAAAACCGGAAAATTAAAGGAAAGATTATAAGAGGCCTAAAAGTGTGCACTCACACAGAAACAATTTAGAGGTGTCATCACTTCCTGACCCCTAATACCATCCCACCAACTGACAGATGCTTTGTACTGGAAAATTATTTTTATTTATGGTTCTGAAGATAGAGGAGAGCAGCAGTTACTACCACAAGTAAGCTTCAATTATGATTATTCTTCCCCCGAAATTTCCATTGTGCTGATGAAGTTCAGACATTTAAATAAGTATCCAGGAGTTTTACTGAAGGGTGGCTGTCAGTTCAGAAATAATGGCCCTGACAGTACAGTTCACAAATGTACTTTAATATTCATGGTTTATTCTTCCAAAGAGCAATGAAATTGTGGATTGTGCTCAACCTTCCTTTCCTGCAGGGGTCTACATCTATCTCTGTCCTCCTTTGAAGACCAGAATGTGATTCTGTGATGTACACAGCCTTACACCAATAAACATGAATGTATGTCAAGTGCAATACTAGTGGGGAACTCGAACACCATCCTGCTCTCCGTAGCACTGCTTGTGTTTCCCCAGAATACAAATATCCAAAAAAAGTGAAATGACTAAGTACTTTTAAAAAATTATATTACATTTGGCAGGCAGAGGAGAGAAAGAGAACAAGAATGAAAAATGTTGAATAAATGAGTTGGGATCAGAAACATTTTTAAATTCACCTTTATGAAACAGGAAGGGCACATGGCAATCTTCAGAATATTTCCATTGATATTTGATTAATCAGCAGGGTCCCTTAACCAGAATGCTCCTTTCTTTAATCACTCCCAATTAATTTATGATTAGTTCCATATAACCAAATGATACCAGCAATTTTATTAATCATAGTAATTAGCAGTAATAGTAATGAAAAGAGGAACATTATTACTGTATCTTTTCTATGTTAAGCCCAGTGTATTGCACGTATTTCATCTTTATATATTCTGCGAGACACATATTATTATCTTCATTTTACAGGTGAAGAAAAGGAGGCTCAGAGAGGGTAAATAATTTGCTCAAGGACACATAGTAACTCAAGTTTGTGTGACTTCAGATAGTTCACTATGTTAAATATTTGCAGATGGTCTTGATTCCTAATAGTTCAACATGATTTTTTAAAATCTTATTTTACTCTGGAGCCTCCGACCCCAAAAGTGATAAGAAATTTAGATACCTTGATTACCAGAACGTTGTACCACAAATTAATTTTATGGTGTTTTAGCCCCATGTTTACAATATGGAGAGCATCTGGCTTGAGCATGAGGCCTTGTGCACATGAGGCCTCATGGAGCCTTCTTACTTACTTAGCTCCTCTGATTTCCTCAACACATGGAACTCAGAGCACAAGAAATAGCTTGGAGGGGAAAAAACTGCCTGTTGTATAAGCAAAGGACAACTTTGAAAGACACACAAAAATAACAAATATCGTGTTTTTATTTCTGTGAGATGACTTAATGCAGTGGTTCTCTAAAATTTTACTGTGAAATAATAATAGATACTATTCCCCCAAATCACCTCCCAAGGTAGCTTGCACTGCTTTCCAGATAAGGGAGATAAGGCTCAGAGAACTTAAGCAAGTTGCTTAGGGTCACACAGCTGGATGTAGCACAGAATTAGGATTCATATCCAGACCTGTGTCTATAAAGCTTCCACTTAAGGGCCCATGAGTATTAGGTCTTAAAATTGT
The DNA here is from genome assembly GCA_004027375.1 of Macroglossus sobrinus. Classification (NCBI taxonomy): domain Eukaryota; kingdom Metazoa; phylum Chordata; class Mammalia; order Chiroptera; family Pteropodidae; genus Macroglossus; species Macroglossus sobrinus. Next base: position 76,045 of record PVKZ01003752.1, on the reverse strand, counting down.
TTCCCAGGAAGATTTAATTATTTAAAAATATTATCCCCTATTTCTAATACATGAAAAACATAGAATAGAGCTTTCAGTTATCATGAGATACCAGTTATTGATAAAAAGCAGCTGATATTCAAGACAGGAACAAAGAAACTTGATACTTAAGTTTCTGGTGTGGCTTTTTCATAAGCAAATGAACAGTTTTCTACCAGACTATTCGAAATATTTAAAATAGCTTTAGGACCCCTATTTCTACGCTTAGGACTCTTAAATGTACACAGACCCCCAAATGGAAGCCATGTCCCCAGTATCTGGCAGGCTGCCACTCTTTGGGCCTCAGATACCAGCTGTCTGGGGATGGAACAAGGAGGGCGCATGGATTTATCCTTGTCAGCACCACAGATGCGGTACCGACCTCCTGAGAACATTTGTGGGGGTGGCATCTGGTGAGTAGCACCAATTACATTTATTTGCTTTGAAATCCTCATAATTCTTTTCTTTGTGTTTCCAGATGAAACTAAGTTCTCTATCATACCAGAAATCATCTTTGAAGGGGATACAGTAACTCTGATGTGTGAAAGTGAAGTTTTGTCCCCCAACATGTCCTGGCACCATGTCCCAAGGCACTCCGACATCCAGAACAGCAGCAGATTCTTGATTTACAGCTCTGTGTTCAACAATGTGACCTCAGTGTCACGCCTCATTATTAATAACATCACTCAGGAGGACGCAGGTGGGTTTCTATTCAACGACTGGTGGTAAGAAAGGAATGAAGAGCCCATAAAGAAGCAAACTGTAGAAAGTGTGTATGACATTTTCCTCTTGGAAAAGAAGTCACCAGGCTCCATTTTGCAAAACTGAAATTAATCTCATAGCGTATCAGTCAAGCAAATTTAGCCTTGGGAGACAAATACAGTTTTCCACATTTACTGAGGCTTATGAGTTGGAAACTGAGACTAAAATCAGACTTTTGTTTTTAATTTTTTTTCAATTTTAAGACAGTTTTGTTGAGGTAGTACTGACAATAAACTGTACACATTTAAAATATAAAAAATATAAAAAAATTTAATAATTTTTAACATTACACACACACACACACACACACACACATATATATACACCTGTGAAACTATCATCATAATTGGAATAGTGAACACATCTATCCTACCACCCATTTTTTTTGTACTCTATTATAATCCCTTCCATCTGCCCTTGCTTGCCTGTTCCTCCCAGCCACTGTAGAAGCAGAAGTCTTAAACCTGACATTCTAGAATTTAATAACCCCATTGTAATTCAGAATGAGAAGTTTCTCTGAATGAGAAGTTGGGTTGTGGACACATGGGTCCTGTCATATCTCTGTCAATTCGGATTTTACCCAAATTATCCACAATCTTCTAATTCTCCAGGGCTTTCCAATTTTTCCTTTCTATTTTCTCTATCCCCACACTTTTCTCTTACCAGCAAAGCCTCTGAGATTTCTGCTATTTCCTGAGAAGATCCCTCTACTCTTTACTTTGCAACATCAGAAATATCTGCACTGATCTGCATTTCCTACATGTTCCTCTATGATTGTTTAGACCAAGTCTCAGATGCTTTTGAAAATGGTGTTTCTTGAAGTACTGACATGACACATGAGATGAGGCTATCATTCTTCTAAGGTGATATATGTAGTAATAGTAAATGCTTTTGTGTATTCTTTGCAGGTGAATATAGTTGCAAACTGACATTAGATATTTTTGAATATGAGTCAAGAAAAAGAATTAATGTTACACCCATCCGAATTTTGGCAAATGAAGAAATGAAGGTTACGTGTGACAACAATCCTGTATCTTTGAACTGCTGCAGTGAGATTAACGTTAACTGGAGTAAAATAGAATGGAGGCAGGAGGGGAAGATAAACATTCCAGGTAAGAATGTTAGATACCCTTTTGCAAATAGGTTTTTGCCTTTTGGCCAAGAAAAATTGGGAGATGCCATGAGTAAAAGAAGAAATGTCAGATGGTTGTTTTTTTCCAGACTTCAGACTGTGAAAAAGTACAATGTTTGATGCCAGCTCCGACTTAGCCATTCTAGAACAAAATTTCAAAAATATATAAATACAAATGTCATGGATTGTAGACAAGATGCTTGCTGAGAACCCCAAGAGGGAGTAACCTGATAACTTAGCTTCATAACATCTCCAGCCTACAGAAAATCTTGTCCCCACCTTCCTTTCCTTTCCATCCTCAGCATAGAGCTAAGGGTGAGTCATTGGCTTTGCTTCAGGAGTCTAACTTGGAACTTTTCATTTCTGTGTCTCTTTTCTTGCTGTCTGTCCTTCTCATTCTTCTGCCTTTGTATCCACACTTTCTTCTATATTATCTAATTTTGGGTTTCTGGGATATTTTTTTCATCTCTCTGTGTAGACCTGTTTGCCTTTCAATTGTTTCCTGTCAATTTCTGATCCTATTTGCTTTCATTTTAGCTCTGAGATCATACTTGAAGTTCCCCACCACCCCTTCAAGTTTATACTGATGAATGATAATAATAATAAATTAAAATAGAAATGCTGACTCTGTTTTATATAAGTTTATAATTAACCAATTTTTAAAAAGCATATTATTACTTTTAATCACATTTAAACTTTACCACAAGTTTGAAGCTGGCATTTGTTACCTCCAATTTTCAAGTAAGAAAATTGAGGTCCAAATTAAATGACTTATTCAGGTTGTCACAAGGGAGAAAGAAGAAGAATTGGAACTGATGTCAAGCCTTGTTTCATAAGACCAGTGTTTATTTTGGCCAAACTATATTATCATGCCTGGTGAGCCAGCATTGGAGAGAGCTGGCTTTTTGGCAGAGTTTGTAATGAAGCAGAAGTCTGTTTTCTGCCTAGCACCCTCATGTAATAAGATCCAGTCCTTCCCTTAAGAAATTACAGTATTAAGTACTCATCTTTGCAGTAAATAATAATGATAATAATTAAAGTAAAATGTTGCTTTACTCATAAACTACATTAATGTTGGCAGAGACTTTATATTACAAAGACTTTGCTAACAGACTATATTAAATTATAAAAATAAAATAATGATCAATTTACATGCAACTTTTCCTGAGCACAGATATTTTGCAAAGCATATTTCAGCTGCAGCATTTGTATTCAACTTTAAAGGACTCATAAGAATGGGAAAGGCATCTTAATAACTATTGAAAATGTTGACACATGGTACATTTAGTCACTTCCCTGATTTTTAAGGAAGAGGAGGTGTGAGCATCCTGAAGGAACTGCCAGATGGGAGAAAGACCTTGAAAACTCCCGTGGTATTGACTTAGAAGCTTTCAAGTCAGAGATGAAAAGCCTTGCTCTCTAGTAGAGGAACCAGGAAGTCTGCAGTGCAGATGCTCAGGGACCTCTGCAGCCACCACTTCTTCAGACATTCCTAGTGCCCAATGTTGGCTGAACCGATTACAGAACAATGGATTTCCTGTCACAGGGCTGGCCTCCTGAGACCTACAGAAATTAGGTCTCTGATGAATTTAGCTTCTGCTCTCTGTACCCTGCCCTTCTCCCCTGTCCCATGCTGCCCCCTTTCTACAACAATCTTTTTCCAAATTTTCCAAGTGTTTTAGCACCCATTTTTCCTAGTCAGTAGGAAGCAGTCTAGATAAATAATTCACCCCAAACATTTGAATGTGTTACCTCTTCCCCAAAACAGATGTGTTCATTTTCAAAACACTCTGGAAAGAGGTAAGACAGAAAGGAGTAATCAGCAATGGTAGAATTTCTAGCTTTAAGAGAGGGAGTTTCTTGAACAGAGAGGGATTTTTGTGGTTTTTCATATCAGTGAGTGCCAACTATGATATTAATGATAGTGGTAGCAGAAGTAATACAGGAGCGGCCCCTTATCCAGGGAGATACATTCCAAGACACCCAGTGGATGCCTGAAGCAAGTACTATACCCTAGATATACTGTTTTTTTCCTATACATACATACCTATGATAAAGTTTGATTTATAAATTAGGCACAGTAAGAGATTAAAAATAGCTAATAAAAAAAGAACAATTATAACAATGCATTATAATAAAAGTTATGTGAATGTGATCTCTCTCAAAATATTTTATTGTACTGTACATGTCTAACATGGATTTGATAGACAAAAAGATGATTCACATCCTGGGTGGAATGGAGCTGTCTAGCACAAGATGTCATCACACTACTGAGAATGACATGTAATTCAAAACTTATGAATTGTTTATTTCCGGAATTTTCCACTTAATATTTTCAGACCACAGTTGACTATGGGCAACTGAAACAGCAGAAAGAGTAACTTCAGATAAAGAGGGACTACTTTAGTATTAATAGTAGTAGTAGTAGTGATAGCACAGGTACTAATTATTGGTATTACTAGTGCAGCTTGAAGTTTTCCTGTATCTAATACTAGCTCTGCCTATATAGGAATGTACTGACAAACTGAGGGAATTTAGGGGCAACAGAGTTCACAGACTCATCCTACCTCTTTTTATATAGTATGATGATAAAAAAAAATGAAACCTTAATTCCCTCTTTGCCCACAAGTTAGGACACTTCCCAAATGAGTTCGTAAACCTCTTTGTGGCCCATCCACATTCCTTTGGCCCATCATCATGCAGAATATTTATAAAACAATTGAATCTTTACAAGAGGGTGTCAGCTCCCTCCTGGATGACTGTCAAGGCATATGACAATGTGAAGCAGTACACTGAGTGACCTGTGAGGGGAAACAGGCTCAAACTCCACGATCTCCCTTTTAGTGTCTTTCTTCCCAATCACTCCACTTAAGCTTTTAAGTTTGTGTCATAGTATGTGATGGTGTGCTGTCTGAATGTTCTTTTTGCAGCCAAACAGAGCATAAGTAAGAGATAAAAAAGTGAGAATGCCTTTTTTCCCTTATTGAATGGAAATTAGTCTTGTGGCTTTCAAGTCCTTTAATAAAGTGCCAGTAGAAGCAGGCCTGCCTCAGGGACTAAGGCGAGACTTAAGTAGAGAAGCAATTAGAAGTAGCAAGTAGTTGGATAGAGGCAGCATTCTCATTGTGGCTGCACATGAGGCTCACCTTTTTTGCTTTTTAAAAAGATCAGGTGTCAGGGCTCTCCTCTGGAGTAACTAAATCAGAATCTCTGGGACTGGGCTCCAGGCAGTGGCATGTTTTCTTAAATTTCACAGGAGATCTTGTTAGGCAAAGGGGCATAAGAATCATGGATTTAGTCCAATTCTTCATTTACACACTAGGAAACTGAGGTTTTCAAGGTCTCCCTGACAGTGGCAAAGTATCCCATCTCTTTACCTACTGCTTTTTCTCCTCCACCATGTCCTTCTCTGAGTTCCTAAGCGATGCCATAGATGAATCTGATTTTAAATACTGATTCCACAAAATTGAATTTATAAAAAGGAAAAAGGAAAAGAAAGAACTTTAGCCATGTATTCTGGAAAAATCAGCCTTACAACCCATGCTTTCTAGTAAGATAGTCTGGGGTCCTGAAAAGCTGTGAATGTGCCCTCTTCCTGATACAGGAGCTGGCTCATGTCATTGACTTTTTACTAAATAATGATAATGCTTCCTACTTTGCAAGACTTCTGAGGGGTGAATAACTGAGCTGATAAATGTAAACATTTAAAATGGACGTGAATACCATGAATCTGCCATATGAATCTGCCATGGTCACTATTTTCTGATGATGATAGCTTTAACCCCTTTCCCATTTGCCCCAAGAATACTTGCTGGAGGCTCTTGTGCCTGCAATATTTACCCCAAGATAACTCACAGATTACAGTCCTAACCTAACCCTCAAAGTTTGCCACGAAATGCCTCGCTTTTATTATTATTTTCGCATTGCTCTACTATATTGATAATCTTTGGTAACAAATGATGTAAACAAATGATGGCAAGAGGATCTGGAGAGAAACATACTATTTTTGTGTGGAACATGATATTCCACTTTGTGTTGTTCCATGCTTTGAAATTTACCACACGAAAAAAAAATTATTAAATACTGACCATCATATGTATTTCTGTTACATTAGGATTAGAAACAAGTTCTAGTTAGAAATAGCTCCAAGAACAGTTTTTATATTTTATTTTCATATTGAAAACCAGTCAAAGAGCAAACTGCACTTTTTTTTTCTCTAAACAAGAAACGAGTTAAAAATCATGCCCTCACTTTCCCTTAGGGTGGTGGAAAATCTTCCTTGGATATTATCCAACCTTAAACAGCAAACTCATAATTGCATACCATCTCTTCTTCAGAAAGCACAACACTTGCTTAGCTGCATCTAACAGTTTCTGGGCAAGACCCCGAGGTGCACAGCTCCAGGCGTATTGTATGAAATACAGTGTGAATGCCGCCATTTCAGAGGTCCTACTTTTGTTTTCTGAGTTTACAGTCTCTATGAAACTTTATCTCCACCCTCCCTATAGGTTTTAGCCTAACAGAAATACTAGTTTTCCCAAACAAGACAAGCATGCTGCTGCCTCTTACATTGGCTTATATTAGTGGTTTCTGATTTAACTGTAGAGTCTTTTCGTTAATCAAAATCTTGTGTGGATGTTTAATGTGGGGTTTCCCAACCTTGGCATAGCAACTTTTAAACCCAGATCATTCTCTGATGAGAGGCCCTACCCTGTGCATTGTCAAATGTTTATCAGCATCCTTAGCCTTCTACTCAGTATATGATAGCCAAAAATGTCCCCGAATTTTGCCCCAAAGAGGCAAAATTGCCACTGGTTGAGAATCACACATCTGATATGTAAAGCAGAGCAGAGTGAGGCTACCTGAGTTATAGAAAAGCTATAGAGCCCACATGGCTTATTACCCTCACACCCCTGAACCCAGCCCCAGCCCCTGAAGCAGGTTTGTGGAATACTCAAGTTTTCCAAAGAGTGCCAATTCACACACACAAAACTTGCATAGAACTGCATATCAGAACATCACAGCCATCATTTCTATCTGTATCTTTCATGTTATAGAGCAAATCGTCCCTCTTCTCTGAAATCTTCCCTAGTCTCCCAGCTAAAACTTTCCTCCTTTAATCTTCATAATATATTCATTTTACTCTTATGAAATTTATCTACGGTGTATTATAATTATTTCTGTACATCTCTTTTATGCTCTATCTTACATAGCCCATTGCCTTGAACATTAGTTTAGTGAGAAAAGGTGAGCCTGAAGGATGAGTTAAAGTCAATAGGAGGAGGGGTGGAGAATATAACAGGTCTGAGCACAAGTATAATGTATGAAGCTACAGGGCATGTAGAAGGTCCAAGACTTGACCTGGTTTTTAAAAGAGTGATATAGATGAGATAGAGTACAAAGGAGGCAGATTGGAATCGTACCGTGAATAAATACATATACCACACTATTTTGTAGGCAGTGGTGAGATTTTAAAGATAAAAGGGGAGAATTGCTGATCAAGGATGATCAGGCTGAACTTTAGAAAAGCAAATTTTAGAAAATCAGAGTAAATTTTAAAAACAAATTTTAAGCTAGTGTAGCCAATAGATTGAATGGGGGCAAATAACCAAAATACTCAGTTATAATAACATGCAATTGGAGCCCAGGCTAGTGACCATGGGTTGGAGTGGATAAGACAGTTATGAGATGTTTTAGAAGTATAACCTGAAAAATTTTACAACTGATTGGGACTGGAATGTTAGGAAATGTAATTAAAAGTGACCTAAAGATTTTTAATTCTGTGAACTGCCAATAGCAAAGAGAAGAAACATTAGAACATGAACAAGTTTTGTCTATGGAGAAGAAGGATAAGTTCTTAATGAGACGTTGAGTTGGAGGTACCTCAAATGTCAAAGTGATACCTGAGACCTTACTTCTTGGTTTCCAACAAGAGTGTTTCTCTTAGAGATAGAGGGGCTAGTCATGCAAATACAGGATATAATAGGAGCCATGGATGTAGATGAGATTGCCCAAGGAGAGAGTAGAGAAAGAGATAAGGAAAAAAAGTCAATATCAGAATGCTTGAGGCAGGCCACTATCCTGGGGGACACCAACATTTATGAAGCAGCCTAGGAAGCAGACCCAGAAATAGGAATCAAGAGAGAAGAGAAGCAGGAAAGACTTCTGGAAATGAGTGAGCCAAGTCACAGAGAAGGTGGTCAGCAGAACAGGATGCTCCAGGTAGCATGAGAAGAAGCCACTAGATGCGAAAAGAGGAAATCACAGTTGACCTTAAAGAATACTTTAGGTAGAGTATAGGGGAAAGAAAGTAAATTACAATGGTCTGATGAAAAGTGGGAGTGGAAGACTAAAGGTGACAAATGCAGAACTTGCGGTGCAAAGAGAGGAAGAAAATGCTGTGGTGGCTAAAAGAGCTTTCAGATTTAGGGGAAAGATTATTTTAGGAGGGGAAGACTTGAATACATTAGATGGTTGACATGAAAAAACTCCAGGAAAGATTAAAAACACAAGGGATAGGAATGATAAAGGATAGAATAGGGCCTGGAGGAATTGGAAGAAGTGAGTTTGCAAAAAATAAGTGGAGGGGTAAGCCATAGAGATAAGTAGAAACACTTGGGCCTATGAACTAGGAGTTAAGTTAGGTGAAGGTGGGTGAAGATGAAAATCAATTATGTGTTTTTGAACAACCATTTTGGGGACCAAGGAGAAAAGGTGGCTATACATCAATCAAATTATTTCAAATATCATTGATTATCCATCTGGGACTGAAAAAAATGCATTTACATTGGTTTACTATAAAGGTTTATTCTTTTTCTTTAAATTTTGGAAGATTGACAGTGTTTGAAGAATGCCTTAAGAATACATGGCAAGTCTATGGCCATGTCACCTTGAACAAGCCCCATCTCATCTGATCTCAGAAGTTAAGCAGAGTCGGGCCTGGTTAGTACTTGGATGGGAGACCATCTAGGAAGATCAGGTGCTGTAGGCATAAAAATAAAAAATCAGGGATTGTAAGCTGACAAGGTCCTTGCAATCTGTGAGGTAAACCAAGGGTTGCCTCACCTAAAAAAAAAAAAAAAAAAAAAAGAATACATGGCAATAAGCAAGATTAGAGGAGAGAGAGACTGCAGTAGAAGACATTCACCAGGGGGATATTATAGAGCCATAGGCAGGAAGTAAAAGTGGCTTGGAGGACATGGCATCTGGGGAATAAAAAGCAAGATATATATATGAAAGAGGAGCTATTTTTTTAGAGGAAATGGCTGGTAACCTATAAAAGTGAGAAGTTAAGCTTCCACTAAAACATATAGACTAATAAGAGAAAACAAGTTTTGAAAAAGTTTTTCAAATGAGATGAATATAAAATGTTTCAGTCATTTCTCTCCTTTCAATAATAATGATAAATAATGATAATAGTAATAATAATTTAACTAATCTGACATTTTTTTCTTTTTAGTTGAATCATAACCAAAAATCTTGCTTCTTTTTTAAATTTAAAAATTAAAAAAAAATGTTCACACTGATGACCATCACCAATAGGGCAGGCCTCAGCTAGGCACTGTTCTAAGTGATTACATACATATATTAACTCATTTTATCTGATTATAGTCCTGGTCCATAGTTATTATTATTTCTCTCCATTTTATATCTGGAGAAACTGAGGCATGGCGTAGTTTAGTGACTTTCTCAACAATGCCAGTAAGTGGTAAAGTTTGGGATCTGCAGCCAGACAACCTGGCTCCTGAGTCTGCAGACCTAATCATTGCACTGTCATGCCACCTCTCCATTCAAAGAGAAGAAATCTAATTTAAATAACTCTTTTTTACTGATTCGGCCTCTGTTACTAAATCAGAGAGTCAACCAGTTTTGATGGCCAAAGAACTATTTATGTCATTGCAGGCAACTCTGAAACAGACTCAGATTCCAGCTGCAGTAATTACATTCTCAAGGCCAACGGAACTCAGTGTCTAAGTGGGTCTGCAGGAACGACAGTCATCTATACTTGTGAGTTCATCAGTGCCCATGGAGCCCGAGGAACTAAGAACATAGAAGTGACATTTACGTCTGTGGGTAAGGACTCTTACTAGAATTTTTAGCCTTTTACCTCAAACCAAGGGCTGCCAGTCAACTGGGAACATCTTTGAGTGAAGAAGCAGGGGCTTCCCTGGTAGTGGGAATTCTGTTGGGGTAAATCACAAAATGGGAAACAGAAGAGGATTTCCCTTTATGCCATTTAGAATCAGATGAAGTCTTTAAAATCTGGAAAGGGAGAGGTGGGAAACAGTGGCTGAAGGGAAGGGAGAATCTGCATTGTGCTGGTAAAACAGAAAGTGAACTTGGAAGCAGAATTTCACACTCAGATTAGTCCCATTTGATCATAGAATTTGTAAGGAAAAAAATACTTCTAACTTTCTCCTTTTTCCTTCCATAATTTCATTCTCCCTCTCTGGAACTACAACAACATAGCCTGACTCGTTCTGCACCACCCTTCTCCTTTGTCTGTCCTTCTTCCTCTCCCATTTCACCTGTCTTAGGAAGAAGGCCGCACAAAGCTTTAACAGTCTGATAGTTCGTGGTTATTTTACAGTTGTAAGAGTGTGTTTTAGTATTTCAATTAATTCAGCTTACTCAGGCTCCTTAAAAATAGCATTTATTCTCCTCATATCATAAAGCATTATAACTTTGGCTCTATTGGAAAAATGGGGCTAACTTGTTTTTCTACCCATATTACAAAAATAAACTATTTAGAGAAATTGTCAGACCCCACCTCTGAACAATTTTGAGAAAGAAATAATATGAATACACTTGTTACTCTCTTACACATTTTTTATTATCGTGACTTAGAATTTTTTTAAAAAGCAAGATTAGGTTTACTTGAAAACATGATTGCCATAGAAGAGTTCATAGGTCTTTTCGAGCCTTTTGCAGTTGTCTGTAGTGAGAGCAGTTGTACATTGCACGTTTTAACTCAGAGTTGTGTCTTTTGGTGAGCCTATGGCTACCTTAGGGACATGTTTAGATTTTATTGAAAACCACTGGTCTGGTGGTTTGGACCTCACCTGAGAATCAAGGGAACCAGATTCATGGTTCCATGAGCCTTTTTCTCCTCTCTCTCTCAAAATTCACTAAACCTTAGAAAGCCACCTCAAGATCCCTACAATGTGAGGAACATAGTAATCTATGCTTGTATGACTTTGAAACTATCTGAACATTTGAATCCCACTTGCTAAAATGTGTTATGGAAAGCCCTGATTTCTTTCAATTGTGCTAAATGTAAGATTTTATACTTATTGGAAAAGTAGGCAGTATTGGTGGACTCAAGGCATGAAGTTGTCTACCTATGGAAGACAGAAATGAATGGCATTTTGAATGTCAACTGTGTAAAAGATATGTTTATGAGGAATGGAAAGATGTTTACGAGGCAAAAATAGTGGCACTTTCATATGAGTTTTTATATTTATAAAGGTCTTGTTAACATTTTTTGGTGAATAAAGCCTCACAAATAATTTCCTGAAAGAGAGATAAATATAGAGAGACTGATAGTTAGGGTGCCTATGTAGCTCAGTTCACCTGAGGCCATATAATTATTTGGGCAATTAACCTTATGATTCTCCTACTTAAAATGTAGTTCCAAGTAAGCACTCACTGGGAACCCAGTGCTAAATGCTGGGGATGCAGACACAAAAGAGAGAGTCCTACTATTGAGGGGCTCACATTTTTATGGAGAAGAAATATAGAAAGACAGAAAGGACTGTGGTATTATTTTTTAAAATATTTAGAAAGACTAGAGAATGAAGTTGTTGCAAGAACTGAACCATTTAGTATTCCTTAAGTTGTTGTGGAAGAGGTTGGAAGGGAGCTGGGTTTAAGACAACACCCCTAAGTTTGCAACCTTTTGCCCTGCTAATCATCAGGAGATAATTCCAGCCACAAGGGGGAAGTGCACGAGTTCCTAAGGCATGTGATGGAAATGAGTACAGTTCAGAGCACCACCGGGAACAGCCTAGAAACAAGTAAAGCCCAGGAGCAGCAAGGTACCAATCTTGTGTTGACACAAGTAGAATCAGGACAGTCCACACTTTCTGTCTCTATCTTAAATTTCACTCATGTGTCCATGAAACCAGAAAGACTAAACATCGTACTTGTTGTTTTTCTTTTGTCTGTTTTGTTTGCATTCTTTCAGCCAACATAACAATAACTCCGGACCCAATTTCTGTTTCTGAGGGACAAAACTTTTCTATAAAGTGCACCAGTGATGTGAGTAACTATGATGAGGTGTATTGGAACACTTCTGCGGGAATTAAAATATACCAAAGATTTTTTACCACGAGGAAGTATCCTGATGGAGCAGAATCAGTGCTGACAGTGACAACCTCGACGACGGAATGGAATGGTGAGTGAAAGGCCAGTACCCTAGTCTGCTGCCTGCATCCCAGGATATAGTCTGTAATAGCTGTCATCCTCAGAGGGCTTGTACTGAGATATGCCTGTGCCAGCCACTTTACATTAAATATGTCATCATATTTCATGCAACAATCTTTTGGGGGGAAGAAGTCATTATTCCCATTTTACAGATGTGGAAACGAAGAGTCAGAGAGTATAGTAAGTACACCTAAGCTTCTACACCTTAAATTGTAGAGCCAGAACTGGAACTGGTCCCTCTCATTCTAGAGCCTGTGCTCTTGCCAGAACATTAAGAGGATTGCTTTTAAAAGTACTTTCACCAGACTCTTAGGAATGTTTTACCTAATTGTGGTATCAAAAAATCTAGGTAAAGTATTTATATGCTTGGTTCCAAAGATAGAAACAATTTTATTTCTTATGCATCTCTACCCATTATTCATGTTGGGAAAATAGGCAAATCTTGGTGGGTGGGGGAGAGAGACTTTAATAGAACTATTACACCAATAGCTGACTTTCATTGAGCTCTTACTATGTGATAGGCACTGTGTTAAGTATTTAAGTGTATTAATTTATTTAAAACAATAAACCAAGAAGATAATGCTATTATTATCCTCATCTTACAGATGAGGAAATTGAGGCTCAATGAAGCTAAATAAATTATTTGAGGTTATACATCTCATTAATGACGGAGCTGTGATGAAACTGAAACTGCCTGGCTCATGTGGCCAACCCTTAACCACTTCACTCTGAAGTCTTTCATTTACTGTATGATGATTAATCAGCCCAGATCCTGTGAGTCCCAGCTCTTCTTCATTTTTACATATAGAGGCCAGGCAACAATGTACAAGTAATTTGATATTATTTGACTGTACTTGGTTATATAAAATCAGAAAATGAGACTATTTTTCTCTCATGCTGAGCTTACACCTACCTGTTCAAACTGCTCATCTCTTCTACTAGGCAATAACTTATGAGCAGCCATAATTCTTTCAGTCATTTTAAACTATTAACCAGCCTCATACTCAAGTACTAAAAAAGTCTATCTCATCTAAAGCAACTGCACTTTCATTTTATACTGAATTTAAAATTTCCTTCTCTCCCAACAGAGTTGAAAGGAGTTTCCTCTTTGTTTCTCTTCTACCTGTTTATCCTCTAGTTAACTGCTGCTCTGGCTTCTCCAAAGTTGGAGCAAAGAGGAAGAATGTACAAAAAAAAAAAAAAGGATCTTACTAAACTATAGGTACTGTTATAATCTTCTTAGTACTGTCCTCTTGGCAGCTGCTCAAATGGCAGCTCATCTTTTGATGGGCCCCAGCACAAAGTCCACTGAGAAAAAATTCTTTCAAAAAGCTCAACTCAAATACTTTCCACAGTTCACTCTGTCTCACCAAGCACTGGGCATGCAAGCTAGCCCTGCTGCCGCCTTTCCCTTTACTCCAGCAAAGTCAGCCAACTTCTTATCTTTAGACTTTTCTCAATAAGAGTGAAACATCAGACATCTAATTCCAGGATCCACAGCTCAGGTTCTTCCAAGAATCCATTCTCTATCAGTCTCTCTGTCTCTGTCTCTATCTCTTTCTCCATCTCTCTGTCTGTCTCTCCTTCTCTCTCTCACATCTTTATCTCAGTCTCTCTCCACAAACTCCTGGTGGTGCCATGATGGGTCCTAGAAACTGAAAAGTCTACTTACTTAGAGATGGAAAGAAGGAGTGTCACAAGATCACAGTACTCCATCTGGCTAATGACTGTCAAAGTTTTTCAAAGAACTTCCCATTCCAGCATACACCAAAATTTCCATTTATTCTATACTTAATTAAAAAAACCTTGTAGGTATTGGAAAACTGTTCTGAAACCCAATTCCAATCCTAACAAGCTGTGTGACTTTGGATAAGCTGCTTAATTTTATATGAGAGTAAGTGACTATTTAGGTGGCTCTTGGTCAGTCCTTCAATCACATAGAACATCCAGGAGGGAAATTAATCAAGCTTTTTCTTACTCAGTATCCAGGAAGGTGTGGTGTATCCTTACCCAAGCTTAACAAGGACAAATAAGCTTCTTCTTAACCTTCCCAGCAAATGCCTTTTTAGAAAAATGATTTCATTCCATCTAATTTTTGCTTCCTTCCACCCAGGAACCTATTACTGCATATTTAGATATAAAAATTCATACAGTGTCGCAACCAAAGATATCACTGTTCACCCACTGCCTCTAGAGCTGGACATCATGGTTGACCCTTTGGAAGCTGCAATTTCATGCAAAGGTTTCCATTACTTCAAATGCTGCATTGAGGAGGATGAACACTACAAAGTAACTTTTCAAGTTGATTCCTTTTCCTTTCCTGCTGGTAAGACACCAACTGCTGAATTTTTAGTGTGTAGTATTCACTTTATGTAGAGTCTGAAAATTTAATCTTAAGAATAAGGAGATACAGAGATTGCATTAGAGACAGGATATATCAGAGAGAATCTCATGAGCCATTATTACCTCCTAGTTTGCTCTGTGACTGATGGCTCACTGATTTGTGGCAAAATCTTAAGAGTTTGTGAGAATGGAACCTACTGTGTTTAGTAGGAGTTGTTGAAGACAGTATTGAGATGCCTTCACAGGCCTTCCACTTCTTCACTATTGTAGACCCATTGTTTTGATAGTCCTTCCTTCTATGCTATGAATCAACATACTATAAAAGTACCACAAAAATTATTTTTAAATGCACAGTTGAGCATGCAAGAAAGTAAAAGAAATAACCAAGGCCCAAACACAGTGGAAAAAAAAATAAAGATAATACTTTAGCTAATGCTGGGGCTTCCCTGAGGACATCTGCCAATATAAGAAACCTAAAACCTTGATTTTTAAGGCTTTAAAGGTCATGGAAAAAAGGACTTGCTCCCTGTGCAGTAGCTAAGGTAGCTCTACCACACCAGCACAGTGTCAGGACCCTCAAAGAGTGACATACTTAGTAAAAGAATCAACCAAAAAAACAAAATTTATCTGCCAGAGTTAAGAGCTTGGCATCATCTCTGAGTGAGCAAAAATTTCTCCTGAGAATTATAACTATCTTGTCCTCATTCATGTTTGGAGTTTGGATATTTGCTATCTGTGTGGTCCAGGAACTCCAAAATGAAGGGTTAAGGGGTCCATTGGTAGCATCCTATGATGCGTGGTTAAAAAAATTAAATTCTCTCTGGTAGAATGTACCCTCAATCCAGATCCCTCAGGATTCTTACAGATTAAGTTCAACTAAATATGAGCTCACACCTCAATCTCAAAACGTAGACACCATCATGAGCAATGCACAAGCTCATTCATTCTTTCAACAATTCTTGGGGACCTACTCAATGCAAAACACAATAGTAGGTAATGAAAAGGAGATAAAAGAAGTGGGACACATGTATTAATACATAGAAGGGCTCATGTTATATAGGCAATGCATGTAACATTAAATATCCAAAATGAGCAATATAGGTCACTGCAAATTCAGTGACACTGAACACTGCAAATTCAGAAAAGTAGGGACCAAAAAGTTGGGAAAGTTTAGAGAAATTTGTATGGTAGAGAGATATGGAATTAATATGGATATTGAAATATTCAAACATTTTTAACATTCTGTGTTCTGCATAGATGCATTCAGTGCTATCTCAATGTGCCAAATACTAAGCTAGACACTAGGAGATGGAAAGATAAGTAAGACCAGATACCTTCTCTCCAAGACCTTATGGTCTAGCATAGGAGGGGACTCTAAACTAATGTAGTGAAAGCAAGATAGGATAAATGCACTGGACATGATGGGATTTAGGTAGGTAGCGGACATTCTGAGAAGCATTCTGATTCCAAAGTGTGGGCATAGATTTGGAGTCATAAATGGTGAAGTTTTGGCTAGCAATCATGCAAATGTGGGCTTACATACCTCTAGGCTGTAGGTATTTTTAAAAACACATTAAAAATGAATGTGGCACATTCCTGGGAAAAGTTTGGACAGGTATCCAGAGTGGATCATTTTAATGAAATCTGTGCTTGGGATACTAAGATTGTGACTTAATTCTTTCAATAATTCTGTCTTAGAAAAAGAAGTTAATGGAAAGCAAGTGTGCTACATATTGAATTTCACGGCAAACTCAGTTCCCTGGTGTCCAAAAAATGTTGACGTGTTTTGTCACTTTACCAATGCTGCTAATAATTCAGTCCGGAGTCCACCCATGAAGCTTAATCTAGTTCCTGGTGAGAACATTTGAAATTTTTTTTAAATGTCATAATCGTGAGCAGAGATTCATTTATTCATTCAATCCCTCATTCACCCATTTAACAAATATATATTAAGCACCCTCATGTGGCATGCCTTGGGCTATGTGAGCATGGGGGTAGGGAGGATAAAAAGAAATAAGCCATGTTTCCTGACCCCAAGCTAGTTGGGAGAGAGAGATGTAATGATTAAAAATGTGTATCGCATGTAATGTGGCAAGTGCTTAACTAGAGACATTGTGGGCAGCCAGAAGAGGCTGCCTGGTTTAACTCTGTCAGTGGTAGGTGGGAAGAAAGTGATGAAGAAAGCCTTGCAGATGAAGTCATGTTTCAGCTGAGTCTGGACAGATAAGAGTGGGCAGTGTCTGTGTGGGGCTAAGACCTCTTGAGGTGTCAACAAAGAAAAGGTGTCCCCACTAGCACTGTCTCCCTAAGAGAAGGCTACATGAAAAGAATCAGTCTGAAGAATAAACAACTATCTTTCCCATCATTTGTAATCACTGAGACAATATACCCCACATAATATTTTCAATGTAGAAGGTCAGATTTATGGAACCATTTCATAATGTCTCATACTGAAGAGCGCTCCTCAGTAGCACAGAAAAACAAGTAAATACATAATGGTCCACCATAGGTAATCCCTGCTCCCAGAAATCTTCTCTGCAACAGGACTCCTGATGTCAGAAGGATCTATAGCCCTATCACCAAGCCTATTTGAGTTCACTGAGTGATTTATGGGTTTTCTTACATCTGTTGGTAACTAAGCCCAGCACCAAAGTAGGAAGTAATTGAGAGTCTCCTATCTCTCTGAGTCACTGTTCCTTACCCTGCCAAGCACACCTCTTCTGGGGGGCAGCCAAGATCACTTTATTGTTCCCCTATCTTAGCCTTATGCCAACATATTTTATTCACTTATCTTTGTTTTTTTTCTCCTTCATATCACATCTGATTTTGCTTTCTTTTCCTCATAGAACATTACTTATGTATTTCAAAATTTTATATGATGACTGAGAACTCAATTAATGTTAAATTTAAAAATTGGTGGAGAGGAATCTGCTCATTAGACAATCAGGAGATTAGAGATTCTGCAACAAATGTCATTTTTCCATTCAAGTCTTGAGTAGAGGTGAAATAGAGTTGCCCTCAAGGGAAACCAGGAGGAAGAAATTCTTACAAATATTGCCTAGTCATTCAGGCCATAGCTCCTGGAATTCCTACTGCTAACTGTATCTTTAGATTAAGGCTGTATTTCTCAACCTTGGCTGTACATTGGAATCACTGGGGAAAGTTAAAAAATTGTTAATGCCTCAATCTCAGCTGGTGAGGTTCTGATTTACTTGGGCTGGAGTGAGCCTGGACACTGGTATTTTCCAAGCTCTCCAGGGGACTCTAATGTGCCAGAGCTGAGAATCCCTTGAATTAAAGCATTATGTCCCCAAGGCTCCTGGAAACCTGAATGCCTCTTATTTGGATGAGTGCACATTAAGATCTCCAGATTTTCCATGGCTTAGATGTTAAAAGCAGTAGAGAGAACATTCCTGGGGATTGAAGGTTGAAAGAAGCCATAGAAAAAATCAATTCTGTTAGGAAGAATAAGTGCAGATTAAAGTCAGATGTATGTGGAAAGCACTAAGAGGCTTTTGGAAATCAGGAACAAAATAAAGGAATTGGCTAACTTCAAAGAGGTCACTGAAAGTAAAGGAAAAGATGAATTCAAATATTAAATTCTACCTAGGCTGGGCCCCATTTCTGCTATCTTTTCTCTTCCTTTCATTTGTCCTTTTTATTTCCATGTTTCTAATGCAGGAGAGAACATCACATGCCGAGACCCTGTAATAGGTGTTGGGGACCCTGGGAGGATCATCCAGAAGTTATGCCAGTTTTCAAACCTTCCCAGCAGCCCTGGAGGGCCCATTGGTGGAATCATTACTTACAAATGTGTAGGGTCTCAATGGAAGGTGAAGAGAAATGACTGCATCTCTGCCCCAATAAATAGTCTGCTCCAGTTGGCCAAGGTGATCTTTAAACCTTTGATTCAGACCTCTTGGTAGGGAGAGCTGTCTAGCTTATCATATTTCTCAGCACTCAGGAAAATGGACCTTGAGCTAATTTGTGTTGCTCTCAAAGCTACTTTTACTTGTTTATTTCCAAGGAAGATGTAACCTTAAAAATGCTTAAAAATTTTGTTTAAATGCATATGCGGAGGCAACAAAATATGAGTTCTACTCTAAAACTGGATGTATACCTTTACCTTGCCTTCTCAATACCTTCTTTCTGTTACCTGCAAGTAGTATCCTCTCTAACTTCTCTCCTTTGAATAATTTTGATACCAAGCAAATAGCTCTAATCTTTACAGAAAGAGGAGAAATATAAAAAAATATAAAAAATAAGATTGATCAGTGTAAAAAAAAACAATTGGGCTTTATGCTTTTATAGGTCTGAGATTCCCTCAATCCTTAGAGATAATCTGTAGTTATAGAAGAAGGGACTAGTTTACTTCTCTTACCTACAATAGAGGCTACTGCCATGTGGTAGGGGAAAATTCTGTTCTTTCCTTCAAAATGAATGTAATCTCATACTTAAGTCATTAGGAATAAGAAACATAAA
This sequence comes from Macroglossus sobrinus, assembly GCA_004027375.1. NCBI lineage: Eukaryota > Metazoa > Chordata > Mammalia > Chiroptera > Pteropodidae > Macroglossus > Macroglossus sobrinus. The sequence continues at coordinate 56,883 of PVKZ01003752.1, read as the reverse complement.
ACTCCATGAATTACAGTAAATAAATACCGATTGGGGCAACTAGAAGGTTTCTAGTTAATAGCGATGTCTTCAGACAGCTCATTCCAAATCCTCTCACCCTTGGAGAATTGAAGAAAAGAGGTGATATTGATTTGTGCTTTATCTGATTGTCTTCTGCCTCTCCTCTTGTCTTACACCAAACTCTTGAAAATACCTACTATGTGCAAAACATTATAAATGCTATTAGGGTAAAAAAGGCCAAATTAGAATTTGACCTCTGATTTGATGGAAAATATAGATGTTAAATACACATTAATTTTGGCTAGGATAATCAGGAAGTTCTGCTTTAAAAACTTGGCATCTGAGTTGGACTTTGATGAATGAAGCATTGGGGATATAAATTATCCTGAGAACTCAATGTTGGGTCCTGGTCCCAATTCTAGATACCTAGATACATTTTCATTGGAAAGGAAAAGTTGGCCTATCATGCTGCATTTGATTTATCTATTTAACATATATATTATTGAACATTTACTATGTGCCAAGTTAAATGACTTGTACTATGTTAGGCATTATGGCATATGACATTTTATATTGTTAAAGAGCTTATAATTTAATTGGAGTCACTGAAATTAGAATACAAGATGACATTGGTAGAGATACAAATGTAAAATATATTAAAGAAAACAAATACTTATGCATTTAGAGGAAGATATTCCCCTGTTGGAACACTCATCAGAGTTCTTCATGGAGAAGATAGAATTAGATTTTTAATTATAATTAGGAGTTAGAGAGTTAAAAAACACAAGAATAATCATTATCCATAGGGTGATCTTATTTACCATCCAACTCAGGACACTTTTTGAAAATAAAAGAAGGCATAGTTAATAATTATATTGGGACAGCAGATATAAGCCAGAACTGTCCCAGGAAAATTGGGAAGAACAGTCACCCTAATGATCAGCAAAGTAAGTGACAGGAAAAAGCTAAGAGTAGCAAATGTGCTTCCGTACAAACCATCCAAGTGTCGGTTTTACTCAACTCTAATCTAGCCCTCTAGCAATCTACTTCCTTTTTTTTTCAATTAGTCATTGGGTTGACATATGCTTTTCTCTTCCCTTTCTATGTAACGGTCTTATGTAACAGTCCATTCTGAAAAGTACGGTTTAAGATAAAAGTAAGTTATTTTATGAGATGTGTTTATTGAAATAGAGAAAAAAAGAAACTACAGACATGAGAGGTTTTGTTATGGAAGAGTCAGGAGTATTTGATGACTGGACTAATTGGCAAGATTTTTGTGTGTCTGTTTGTGTTGGCTTTTATTTCACCAGGCTTTGATCAAGAGCCCCTCTCTGGACAGGAAGCTGCCTTCGTACCTAAGGAATCTTTCTATTAGCACAGACAAGTTGGCACATGAAGTCAGCTCATCTCCTGGCAGCCTGGGAGCCATTATTAACATCCTTGATTTGCTCTCAACAGTTCCAATCCAAGTGAATTCAGAAATGATGATGGTGAGTTTGTTTATGCCTTACAGAAGTTTGGGGTCTCATCTTTTCACCCCTCAGGATTTATGGTCAAGAAACAATGTCCCCCCCATTGCAGCTTCCTCTGTCTTTTCCAGAGCAATGCACTGGATGTAAGAGTCACATAACATGCTTTGCCAGCAATGGTTTTTAGGATATAAGGGAGTGTTGCCAAAATTCATTTTGGGACCTTAGAAGATTTACTTAGTAAATCTCTGTTTTAGTTACTTCAGTAAGGTAGAAGTAATTCTTCTTTCTAGGGAAACTAGGAATTCAGGGTTTTTAGAATAAGTAAAATGTGAGATTCTTAACGGTCTAAGCACTAAACATGAACTTTGAAGTAATCAGTGTTCTGGGAAGAAAGATAATTCACCCACAAGAATGTAGATGAAGAGACCTTGTAGAAGTAAAACCAGGATTTAAAAAAATAAAAAGGTGGTGTGGCATTCAGAGGTCAGAAACATTTAGGAGCCATTACTACTCCTGGGACTAAAGGAAAAAGGAGAGGAAAGAGTGTACCCCTGAGTGAAAGCTGAAGGCTTGGAGCTAGGAGTCACTTAGCAGGAGCTATAGTCTTGGAAGGACATAGCTATGACCAAAAGTATGCTGGGGAAAGTGTGGTCGGGGGAGGGGTGCAATGGGTAATAGAAAAAAATTTTTCAGCTTTTTTTTCCCTCCCACCATCCCATCTCCTGCCAATGCTTCCTGTTGGCCAAACCCAAACAGAGGCCAATTGGCAAGCAGCTTAGGTAACGAGAGTCTAAGGAGGTTATATAGATTTCTTGGGGCAGCTATAACAAACTGCCACAAACTGGGTGATTAAAAATAAGAGAAATTTATTCTCTCACAGTTCTGAAGGCTAGAATTCCAAACTTAAGGTGTCTTTAGGACCATGTTCCCTTGAAAGGCTCCAGAAGAGAATCTTTCCCTGCCTCTTCCAGCTTCTAGTCATGCCAGGCTTTCTTTGGCTTGTGGCTGCCTCATTCCAGTCTCTGGCTTTGCCTTCACATGGCTTTCTCCTCTGTTCCATTTATCTTCTCCTTTTCTGTCTTTTATAAAGATACTTGTCATCAAATTTAGGGTCCACCTAGGTAATCCAGGAGGATTTCCTCTCAAGAACCTTAACTGAGTTACATCTGCAAAGACCCATTCTCCAAATACCGTCACATTCACAGGATCTGTGTATAAGATGGGTCATTTTAGGGGCCACCATTCAACTAACTACAGAAACCATAGTTTGAGATAACAAAACAAGGCAAAAAAGGGTAGAGAAACTATATTGAGAGAAGGCACAGATGGGACATGACAAGCCCAGATTTATAAGAGAGAATCAAAATATTTAGCAAAAAAAGATGCCTTTGATGACAATGACATTGCTCATTTAGTTTTCAGCACTTGAGAGGGCCTTTTATGACTACCTTGCTGGTATAATACCACCTAAGAGCCTTTACAAGCTTGGAATTTAAAAAAAAATTGAACAATTAATGACGATCCCTACCAGACTGCTGAATTAGTCTCAGTTGTTGGTGGGTGGTTCTCACTGTCACTATTGCTAAATGTTTAACAACATCTCACTCTCTTGGGGACTAACCCATCCTTTGCTAACTCCCTGCCATAAGAAGATAGGTCTCAGATCCCCACAGCCTGTGATAACTCATGTTTCTCTTCTCTATTTCTCTTACATATACTCGCTCAATTAGTTTCCAGGAAGATGTTATTATTATTGTTATTATTATTATTATTATTATTATTATTATTATTTATATTTTGTGATTGAAAAAATTTGGTTGGCTTCATCCCATGATGTCATGTCAATTACAGCACTTCCTGTCTATAGTTAATGTCATCCTTGACAAGCCCATCTTGAGTACCTGGAAGATGTTACAACAGCAACAGACCAATCACAGCTCACAGCTACTGGATTCAGTGGAAAGATTTTCCCAAGCATTATGGTCAGAAGATAACACTGTTTTGTCCATCTCCAAAACTAATGTGCAGATGAGGAGCATGGTAATAAAATCTGTCCCCCCAAAACCTTACAAACAGGTCTTTGTTTTCTCAGACTCTGACCTCTGGGGCAATGTGGCCATTGACAAGTGCCAGATGGAAAACCTGCAGCCGGATTCATTTATTGTCACCATGGCTTTCCCAACACTCAAAACCATTCTTGCTCCAGATTTTCAGAGAAATAATTTTGCAAACAGCTTAGTGATGACAACCACTATCAGGCCCCAAATAACCAAGCCATTTAGAATTTCAATGACTTTTAAGTACAACAACTCCTTAGGTGGGAGACCACAATGTGTCTTCTGGAACTTCACCCTTGCCAACCTCACAGGGGGATGGGATAGCAGTGGGTGCTATGCGAAAGTCGATGGGGACAGTGTCTTCTGCAGCTGTGACCACTTGACATCATTCTCCATCCTCATGTCCCCTGACTCTCCAGACCCTGATTCTCTCCTGAAAATACTACTGGATATCATTTCCTACATTGGGTTGTGCTTTTCCATTTTGAGCTTAGCGGCCTGTCTAGTTGTGGAAGCTGTGGTGTGGAAGTCAGTGACCAAGAATCGGACTTCCTACATTCGTCACATCTGCATAGTGAACATTGCTGCCTCCCTTCTGGTTGCTGACATCTGGTTCATTGTGGCCTCCACTATCCGCGACCATTACTACCTACTCAACGAGACTGCTTGTGTGGCGGCCACCTTCTTCATACACTTCTTCTATCTCAGCGTCTTTTTCTGGATGCTGACTCTGGGCCTCATGCTCTTCTACCGCCTGGTTTTCATCCTGCATGATGTAAGCAAGTCCATTCAGAAGGCTATTGCATTTTCTCTTGGCTATGGCTGCCCTCTTGTCATCTCAGTCATCACGGTGGGGGCCACCCAGCCCCAGGAAGTCTACATAAGGAAGAATGCCTGTTGGCTCAACTGGGATGACACCAAGGCCCTGCTGGCCTTCGTCATCCCAGCACTGATCATCGTGGTGGTAAATGTGACCATCACGGCTGTGGTCATCACCAAGATCTTAAGACCTTCCATTGGTGACAAGCCCAACAAGCAGGAGAAGAACAGCCTGTTTCAGATCAGCAAGAGCATTGGGGTCCTCACGCCTCTCTTGGGGCTCACCTGGGGTTTTGGTCTTGCCACTGTGTTCCAAGGAAGCAATGCTGTGTTCCATATTGCATTTACCCTCCTCAATGCCTTCCAGGTGAGTTTTGCAGTGCCAGGCTCTCAGGAAGTATCTATGCTGGCGGGATGAATTAATGATAGAAACACAAACAGAAGTGAGAATGGGGAAGGATTTCAGTTCAGAGGAGGATCTAGCTGTACAGAGCAGTAATCACAAGAATTCAATGAGCTAGAAGGACACATTCCTCTGATCCAATGGAAACTCGTACTTCTTATCACCTATATTATGATTTAGGTGCACATGCGACTCCCTTCTAAATGCTCTGATAACATAAGTGGGAGGAAAGTTCCTTCTCTACATTGGATTTTGCTATTTACCCAGCATGACCTTGATGAAGTTTATTATCCCCTAAATGAAAATACCACTATTAAACAGAGTAATCTCTCCAGTTCATTTCCAGAAGCACTAAATGAGTTTGTCTTTATAAAGTAAGGGACAGGATTTGTCTTATTTATCACTGTATCCCTAGTGCCTAAAAAAGACCTTGGCAAAGAGGTGCTCAATACCTATTTGGTGAATGAAATGAATGTTATGCACCACATAGTATGTCCTCTGGAAACATTTGCTGAAGAATGAAAGAATGAATGTCCTATGTAAGATAGACATTCTACTCTATTATATTAAAGTGAAAAAGGTACCCTCTTTGTTCATCTGCAGCACATAACAGTATAATTTAAGCCAATTTGTTAGACAAGCTTTAGCAGAGGTACAGACAACAAGCCTTTGGAGCACAAAGGAGGAAATACTTAATTCCAATTTAATCAGTGAACTGGGTGGTAAGCATAGACCCCATGAGCTGGTGAGAAGGCAAGGGAGTCTGGTGGTGGAGTCGAGATATTGCCTCCTGAATGCTCATGCCAAGACCATGTAACTCTTAACTTCTGCTACTGTTCCAATGGCTCTAAACTATAGGGCCCATGTCTAGTGATATTTATAATATATCATGACTAGAAGGGACTGATTATTCGACCCCATGCCTCAGGTCCTCATCACAACTGTGTGAAGAATCTTTAGCATAACCAACAGGGCCCCCAGTTCATAATTAAAGAGAAATAGAAAATATCCTTATAACATAACATTTAAGGTTCTTTGGGTAAAGCTACTGATCATCTACAAGATGAATTTCATAAACACAGATGTGGAAAGAGGTAGTACAAATTCAATGCCAGATTAATAGTACTTCCTATTTTGCTGGACAACAGAACATGATTAAAATATACTTCTTTCCAATTCACTTTTCAGGGATTATTCATTTTACTCTTTGGATGCCTCTGGGATCAGAAGGTAAGAACATGACAGTTTTATGCTCATAGAAAAGTCTAAAGTGCTTATGGCATGTTGAATTTATGATGGCTTTTTAAAAACAATGCAGGTACAGGAAGCTTTGCTGAAAAAGTTTTCACTGTCGAGATGGTCTTCGCAGCACTCAAAGGTAATTCTTTTCTTTATAGAGACTTGAAAAACTCTTTCCACAACCAATGTTACCATAGATTTTTTTTTGTTTCTGCTTCTCATCTGATTCTGCCTACTGTACACAGCCTTGGAACTGTCATTAAGATGCTGTCCCTGCATTTTTAAATAGGGGTCAAACAACACGGATAATGTTGATTGGAGGTTAAAATCAAATTTCAGTGAGAAACAAAGATGAATTTCTAGGGAAATTCAAGGCAATAGAGAATACATTTTGAGGAATAATGATGAATACAATTTTCTGCAGTTCATTTTGGAAAATAACAATTTCACTCACATATATTTGACTGTTTTCATTTGTCAGAAGATACTAAACGCTATAGAACAATAAAGCATTTATTTGAAAGTTATTTTTCTATTATCAATGATGAGATTCCAGTGTTTCAAGATCCTCTCCTGCTTGATTTGTTTAAAGTAGAACTTCATGCTCATCGAGGCTCTCACCTTAAATTGGAAGGAGCTATGTAGGCAGTGACCACTAGGGAAAAAAGAATGAAATAGCTTAGAGATAAAACAGAGCCTCCTTGGTCTAACATGTTTCCTTTGTAATGGTCTTTTTTTTTTTTCTTTTCTAGTCAACATCCCTAGGTTCTTCTACACCTGTATTTTCTATGAGTTCTCCAATATCAAGAAGATTTAACAATTTGTTCGGTAAAACAGGTATGTAGTGACCTCTAGCTACTCCGCTGGTTGACCCAAACGAATTTGACCTGCTAGGGAGTCTCGCTCCACTGCTTTTTCCCACACCCCACTTCATGGCATTTTCTTCAATGGCCTTATTTGGGTCAGCAGTTAAATATAGAAAAATAACTTGCTTATATTTTCCCAAACCACCAGGAGGCTGGTACAGAGGACAACTGCCTTCATTAGGCAACTAATCAGAATTTATAAAGAAAGAGATTTGGAAAATCTAGGCAAGCCTATGGAGAGCTATCTGTCAAAACTATATCGACCATTAAAATGGAAACTGTAAACTGTTGGCCTTGTCAAACACAGAGTTTTTTTCTATTCATGTGAAGTAGGTGGGCCATGTTTCTGGGTTATGATGCAGCAAAGAATGTTTAGAGAATTCTACCCATAGGAACCCAGACTGTGGATTTATTCCCCCGCTTTTTTTCTTTTTCTTTTTCCTTATTTTTCTTATTTTTGGAGTGTGCTTGTTTTACACATTGACATTTATAAAAGAATGAATACATATATGAGGAATCACCTATGCACAGTTTAAATATCCAGGTATGGAGGTATAAAATAATATCAATGGCTTTGGGCAATAAGTCTCGGCTATTCTGGCAAGTTGAAACTGCTGTTCTGTGCCACTATCCCCTCCAAGAAAATAAGCACCACAATTCTTTTCAGCTTCTTGAAACCTAACAGATCTCACAAATGCAGAATCTTTTCATGTAAAAGCAAACTTTGAGAATGCCTGTTCATTGGTAAATCTGCAGAGGACTTGATGTTTTAGGCTTCAATTTGAGGCATTACTCGTGAAACAGGAGGACTTTTACGTTTGATTTTGAAAGTCACTGATTAGACAGAACTGTTGTGAAATGACAAGATCTTCACGGTTATTAGAACTATTGCACTTGACCAGCATTGTCACTGGGACCTGGTTACAATTTGCATTAAAGTGAAAATAGTGAAAACTCTATAAAATGATTCTACAGAATCAGAATTATGCAATAGATAAGGCCAATTAAAAGTGTTCCTTGTATCTGAATCAGTCATATAAAAGTTGGAATCGGGCTCTGTTCCCGAAGTCCCAGGGCCTGAGATTCCCAGTCATTGCCACGTGATGGCCTCTCGGGGTCATTAATGAAGCTCCAGGTTGTCTTATTTGAGGGTTCCATAATCACTGTAACTTTGGTTTATGTTGTCAGCAGCCCCAAAGGGCCCCCCAGACAATGATGGAAACCTTGTTAGCAGTGGCAGTTCACCATTCTGATGGTAGGGTGGGCACTGTGTCCCTTTCCTTGCCCAACACACCTTCTACTTGCCCTGTGCTCAGTCCCTATCTCCCTGCTGACACAAGCCTGTGTGGTAGCTCTGTGGCTGCCCTCGCTGCTGCACTAGCTCTTAGCACTTTTGTTGGCATCCCCTGACTTCTGATTTTTCAGTCCTGCTGTTTCCTCTTCTATAAATTTCTCTTCTCTTGCCTTTGCCCCCTATCCCACCTTGCCTTCCAGCTCAGCCTCCAGGCCCTTCTTAAGAGCTTCCTTGAGTCATTCCAACCCAAGGGAACCAGGGAGGGTCTCCCATACTGATGTCCACAGGTCCATGCATGTGGTGGCATGTGGAGGGCTACCCATGTTGAGATCTCCCTGTCTTTGGTAGAAATTTGGCTGCTGGTATGATGGGAAGTAATTAGTGCTTGTCTTGTCGCCTGCCATGCATGTTTGAGAAGGACGGCTTTGTTTGTTTTCCAGCACTCCTGGGTATCGGGAGGAGGGCAGGCATGGGTTTGTTCCCAGGCATGGTGAGTTTACCTGGCTGCTGGACTAGGATTTCCCCTTAGGTCCCTAGGAGAGGTTCTCACCCCAGTGATTATGCAGACCTGCCTTTTAGGCTAAGTTACTGCTCTGTTTTTCAGGAACGTACAATGTTTCTACCCCGGAAACAACCAGTTCTTCCCTGGAAAACACATCCAGTGCTTATTCGTTGCTCAACTAAGAACAGGCAAATCCAACTCATGTGACCTCTCTGGGAACAGTGGATGTGCTCTGAAAAAGAGATCTTTTCAAAGCCCTGGGTAAAATATTTTCTCCACAGGCTTCTGGGAGCAAATGCTGAAGAAACTGTTTCATTAGGGAAGAGGCTTTCTCTTGTAAAGACAGATAAAAAGAATTCAATTTATTTTGCTACTCCGCCCCCACCCTTTGTGTGATACCAAATGTGTATAGTATTTAAGTGAAACTCAAGTCCCCCAAGGTCCAGCTTCTCTGTCTGTGTTGTAAAATAGAATTTCAAAGAGACATTTTCATTTTTCAAGATAAGCTTTGATTAAAATAATAAGTAAAAGGCTAATATCTAGGAAATACTCTGGTGAATTCAAGGAAGGGAGGGTAGGAGGGAGGGAAGAAAGAAGGAAGGGGGAAAATAGAGAAAAACAGCATTAAGGACCACATTTTAAGATTTCTGCATTAACGATCTAATGCAATTACTCAGATACTGCAACACTGAGAATTAAAAAATGGCTCAAAAATGGAAACTGAAATTAAGCCACAGGGAGAGTTCAATATCTTTCTGGTATTTTCTTAGCAGGGGGAGAGGGGAGGCAGTGGGGGGGGGGGGAAACAGAGAAAATTGTATCATCGGAATGCTTTTGAGTAGATAATGAGATATATAAGAAATAAATGGATTTTATTGATGTTGAACACATATGTATATATTTTTGCACTTAAGGTTTGAGCTAAGTGGAATGAATATGCAAAGAAAGTGTGATAACCATCTTTTATCAGATCCAAGCAGATCCAACTGCAGATTACATTTCTATAGTAAATTAGAAATGCCTTATGTTTTGGTTTATTCCATGTTTTGAAAGCAAAAAATACATATTTTTATATCCATTAATTGCCAAATGTGATATATTGCACTGAAAACAGACCCCAGCTGTCATATATTATATTTAACAGCTTTAACCAGGTACTTCTCTGTGCATTATAGAAGAGATTTTAGTAATCTTGCATCACTGTATATTATCATTGTTGTTGTTACTGTGGATTTAGTGGGTCTTGGTGTGTCATATAGCTTTCTATGTATTAGCTCTTTCGGTCCTTAAGTTCTCAGACCAGTATACATTAAGAATCTTGTATGATTTAACTTGTGTTTATTCCAACCACTTAGAAATTTTTCAGAAAGTTTTCAAAAAAATTTTAGAAAATTTTCAGAAAGTTTTACAGCTAATCTATGCTCTTAATGACACTTTACCTTGACAAACATATGGTGGAGAGTTTCAGAAGAATTTGATTGTTATTTTTTTGTGTGTGTGCCTTTTGTACAAATGTAAATATTTATTAAAATTGCATCCATTTTGAAAGTTAATCATGTGCCACAGCTACAGCAACCTTACATTCCAAATCAAAGTTTGATCATGGGAAAAAATGAGACAGAATAAAACTGTGAGGCTACTTGGGAAATGTGAGCTATGTAGTCTTCATAAAGACTGGAACCTAAATGGGTGCAACCATGGGAAGATAGGACAAAAGAGGCTGAGATTTGACAGCCATTTATTTATTAAGGTTTGAAAGAGTTTTCTTTTAATATTTTAACTCTTTAAAATCTCTTCCTTTTACTTTTAATTTTAAATTCTACTCTAGCTTTTTTTTCTTCATGGGGAGAGGGAGGTGGAACAGAAATATGAATATTTAAAGTAAATAAACTTTATTTCTACATATTCACAAAAGACATACACATTTATTCATATGTTTGCTTGAAAATTGTCACATCACTATTCCAACTAAAGAGTTCATTACTTAAAGTTCTTAAAGGAAATGATGTCAGACTATAACATTATCCTGGGCATGAACTCAAAACTGTGAAGACTGTCAGAAGTCAGGTTGGAGGAGCCATCGAAGTAGAATTAGCATTAGAGAGAGATTGGCTTTGTCTGATCTGGTTTTCGGGGTTTTATCTGGGAGAATAGAAGCAGGGTTCTAGCACAACGTTAGTATGGCCATCTTGGCATGATCGGCGAAGAAAAGCACAGCACTCGGGAGGAGGCTGTGGTTCTAATGCTCGAAAACAATATGAGACAAGAAACACTGAACTTCCACCCACTTCTGTAGGGGTCCTTGGGGAGTCAATGTGTTTGACATTGTAAAGGGAACCTCTGTAATGTCAGGAACCTGTAGCAGAGTTCCACAGGGTGTGGATCTGGCAATCTGCCCATGTTTGTTAACTGAGGCATGTTTCCTTACTCCCAAAATGTAGACACACACACACACACACACACACACGAGTGCATGTACCTCCCACTTTTCCAGCCACAGCACTGAATATAAATTCCAGAAAACCATGAAAATAAAAAATTGGAGAAAGACTTGCTGGTTTTGTACTCACCCACAAGATACATAGTTCAACCCCTATTTGCCAAGAGTATAATAAAATAAACAGTAGGATTCAAATTCAAAATTATAAAAGAGAGCATCCATAAATCTATAAATTTTATGGAAGCAGGAGCCTCTATTGGCCTTGAGGTCACCACTCTCAGTCAGCAATGGTTATAAGGTTTTAGTGGCTGATTTCTGAGGAAAGAGAAACGTTGGCTCTGATAATGCTGTAAAGTGAGATGTGTGGTTTCCTTTGCCTGCAAAGTGCCCCGTGCTTCTCCACGTTCCTGCATCTCACAGTGCACAAAGTCAGTTTCATTGGCCAAAACTTTCTTGTGTGAAGGGACCATCCATTAAGTCAGTTTCTTGCAAAGGGATCTGTGCTAAGGCTTCAGATGTCATGAGAAAGGAGCATTCACAAAGGACCTGTTGAAAAAAAATACAGAAATGTCCTCTAGGAAGATTGTGAGTCCAGTGGAACATATCATCTCTTGAATGGGTCAAGCATCTATTTTTCTTTCTCCTATTTCTTATTGTTTATATGGAGAAAAAGATAAATAAAGATGCACAACTTTTTCAAGATATACGTTGCTAAGGCCAGAACTTAAGAAACACTGCAGAAAGTCATAGTCTTTTGTGGTTTGTGTAGAGAACTTTAGAGGAGTCTGTGTTGGAAGATTAAAAAAAAAAAAGAGTTACATGAAAATGAGAAAGATTATAGCAACCAGTAAATGCAGCAGTGAGGGAGTTGTTACTCTGGAACAGAAGGTCATGACCATTTGAGAAGATAAGAGGAAATGGGTGGTCATAGAAATGCCATGTAGGTGGAATGTATTTTATTTGTGGCATGTGATGATAGTATCAAACAGGGCTTCTGCATCCCAAAGAAAAAGTCAGTGGCCCAGGCCAACAGAAGCCAGATTCCTTGAGTGTCTAAAATAAAGGAGGAGCTTACAGTGGGAATATCTTCCTAATGGATTTAAAAAATATATATCAATGGAAATAGTCTCTCATCATTTCAAAATGTTAGCTTTGAAATTAGATGATATAGGTTTCTAAGACTGTTACTTGGGATTCAAAATCATGTCTTAGTATGCCATCATACAGCTGTGTTTCCTCTCCATGCTTATGACAATAAAATATCTCACAAGATCTGGTGAAACTTTCTTTAAATTGTCTGCTCTTATGCAAAATGCTACTGTTGCTATTTTAGGCTTCCCCATGTCAACCATAACTTAACTCCTTTCTCCAAAAACAGTGAATGATGCCTTCCATTTTCCAGGGATGGAGTGGGGTGGGGCCGATCCAGAAGCTCACAGCTGAGCTCAGTTGTCCGACAGGACTGATGTCTTTCCTCACACCATCCCCATTCCCACCACTCAACATGTTCCAACATTTGTGTATGTCTTGGTTGGGATTTTCATGGACAGCTGAAAACAGATTCCCGGAGTTCTGTTAGCAATAGATGTTTCTGCAACATGGCCCCATATCTCCTGTATCTGTTTTCTATTTGCTGTGTAGTATATTACCACAAACTTAATAGCTTAAAACAACCCTCATTTGTTATCACATATTTTCTGTAGGTCAGAAGTCTGGGCATGGCTTACCTGGGTCCTCTACGGAGGGTCTTACCTCGGGCACTGCCTCCAGTCTCCTTGCTTTTTGACAGAATTACACTTCTTGCGGTTGTAAGACTGAGGCCCTCACCAGCTTGAGGTGTCCTGCTATCTCCCACCATGCGTTCCTTCCATGACATGAGATATCTGCTTCTTTAAAGTCAGTAGAGGAGCTTCTGTACTAATTTGAATATCTCTAACTTCTTTGGTGTCTGACTTTTATACTCTCTTTTAAAGAACTCACCTGATTAGGTCAGGTCCATTCAGGGTCACCTGTCTTGTGATTAACTCAAAATCAGGTGATTAGGGACCTTAATTACATCTGCAAAACCTCTTCACCTTGTCATATAATGTAATCTTCTCAGAGGAGTGATATCTCATCATATTCACAGGCCCTGCCCATGGTCAAGGGGAGAAGATAATACAGGATATTTTGTCAGATTGTTTAAACAAACCAGAAAAGGTAAGGACCCGACATTGTTCTGTAGAATCTGTGTGAGGCATTAGCTGTGGATATGTGACCTGTAAACATTTCTTTATCCATGTAATCACACTTAGAAGGGTCTCTCTGGTACTATAGGTAATAAAGCTCTCATGTTGTAAATATTTTGTCTGCTGAATATGCAAATATGAAAGAAGTCATCTTTCCCAAGGAGATGGCATCCAGCTGTGTGGAAATTCAGAGAAAGGGTACTATTTGGAAAAGCTCCATTTATCCAGGTGAAAAAGGCACACCAACTCAGGAGCCGACAACCCTTCCCAGCCTGGTATGTGTCTGGTGCACCAGGTAGAGTGAGCCATTGACATTTAGGCCAACAGATCAGAGATGCCAGCCAGGCCTCTGAGCTTTGGTACATCTGACCTCCCATTCTTTAAAAATAAAGTCAAAATGTTCCTCTTATGCTGGGCACTTCTCATCCTTCAGATCTTCCCATGAAATACCGTCACCTGCAGCCTGCATTTTATGCCTGGGACTGGGGAAGTTTTCATACTGCAGTAGACCATAGTCTCTAGTGGAATCTAGACCCATGTGCTTTCATGAGTCACAGCAGCTTGTCTGGAGTTTTCTGCCTGTTTGGGATGATTTTTTTTCTTCTTAAAATTATACATCATTTAGGAGGAAGATGTTTATATTTGTATTTTAAAGACTTTTTTTTCCTGCTTAGCTTTAGGAAGTTTATACTTTATTTATATAAACGGGGGAAAAGAGTGCTTCCTAAGAATACTTTACATAAAAGTGAACGAAGCTTTCTTTGAACTGTTCGATAAGGTCTTTGAGAGCTGCAGTGCCTAGTATAACTATGACAGCCATGTGTATTTTCAACTTTTTAATGGCCACATTTAAGAAACTGATAGGTAAAATTAATTTCAAAAATGCATTTTATTTAACCCAATATATCCCAAAATGATCAGTTCAAGATATAATTAACACATACTTATTAATGAGATATTTTACATTTCTTTTCTTTTTGTAATGTTCAAAATCCAGTGTGTACTTTACACTTACAGCATACCTCAGCTGCAGCAGCCTCATTTCTATTGCCCAAAAGTCATAGGTATCTAGAGGCTGCTGCATTGAATAACACAACTTTAGAGTATAAACCAGAGACAAACACGTTCTACTTATTTCTGCCTTCTACACATAGACAGCAAGATAGGAAAATAAAATTAAACCAAGACCTGTACCATTTCATCCCATCCCGGCTGGTGTTTGTAGAGGCTCTGCCCATGGGTTGGGGGGTAGGGGGATGGCCGGGGAGGGAAGAGAAATCCATAAGGCCCCAAATCCCTCTTTTCCATAGAACTCCTGCCCATCCAAGCTTGCCTGAAAGCCACTCTGTTAGAGGTTGCTGACAAACACAGGTCATTGGTCCCAGAAAATCACAGCTTGCCATCTTCCCCGGGAGGAGTGACGTGCCTGGGGATCCTCATCAGCCTTCCTTCTTGGAGGATGAGCTGGTTGTGTCATTAGTGCTGTGTAGCACAACAAACACAGCTCCTGGAACATGCCTTTCCTACTTACCTGGGCCCTTCACTAAACCTCTCTGGTGCTTGGTTTGCTCATCTGAAAAATGGAGATCATTCTAATTCTAACAACCCCTCCAGGCTGTTGTCAGGCTCAGAAAGAATAGTTCATATGAACACGTTTTGTAAACCATCTTATGCAAATAAAATATTATTTCCAATATTTCTGTGAGAGGCAGAGAGGAGCAGACACAGGGGAGCTATGGAGATCCTAATAAGATTCCAGAGGCATTCTAAGCCCTGGACATCTTGGGGTCATCAGGAGGGCACAGGATCAGTAAAGGAAGGACACAGTTTGTCAGGTCTCATGAGAGAGTTAGGGAGTACTAAAAAATTATTGACTTCGAAGATTTCCTTCAAGCTAATATGTGTTACAAGGAAATTTTTTTTTAAAGGCTCCAAAACACATATGGACATTGGCAGAGTTTTAGCCATGTTGCTCAAAGACATGCCTTCACCCTGATTCTTTTTGCTTCCTGGAGGAGTCGAAGCCCTCTTCCTTGCCTCAGAATGCTGAGTCACGGGGCATGACTCAGCCTCTAACACATGCAGCCCAATGGGTGCCTATTGGACCCCTGTTGCTCAACTGAGCAGGGAGGCCTCTCAGAGGCCCAGGACTATGCCACAACCCCAATTGCTTTCAGAACCCCTCTGAGAGTGGGGTTCTTGAAGGCACCTTCAAGCTCAGGCCTGGAGACCAGATGACAGCAGAGGATGTAAGTTTGGGAAAGTGTGCAAGCCTCACAGTTGTGATTACTGGCTTCCCAGGAGAGGCCTGCTCTGAGTGAGCAGGCTTCCCAGGCATCAAATAGGTCCACATGGCAGACATCCAGAGATAGCCAGTAGCATCATTCAAATACCACCCTGCCCCTCTGGAAGCTCACATTAAATTATCTCTCATTTCTACAAAAAGCAGTGGGCCAAAGCGAGAGAATGGAATTGGTCCCCTGGCCAGGCCGGTGATATACCAGCTTCTCCCTGTTCCCATCAGCAGTACTGAAAAAATGGGGCAGTGATGAAGCACCTGATTACTTCCTATTTACCATCCTCAGAAAACTAGGGTTCCACACCGTCTTTCTTTATGTCTTGTATAGGTGGATATTTAAGTTTATTTTCTAGCACATTCTAGAAAGGAAATAATTTTCATAAGTCTTCTACTCTTAGTAAATATGGGACAGACATAGAAAAAAAAGAAAGAAAATTGGGCATAATTACTTGCACCCACCCTGTGTTAAAGCCCTGTTATTTATTTCCAAATGCCATTTTCCTGTGTGAGGTCTCCTATGATTTAGATACAGTCCTCTTGTGTCCTTTTTAAATGATTTTCTAGACACCCGTTCTTTTTCTCCCATCTGTAAACTTTGAGATGGAGAGCTGAAAAGTCACAATTATTCTCTCTGCACAAACGGGGCCATTGGTAGGGAATACGTGAGCCCGTTCACAACCCAGAGTTTTATTCTTTAATTCAGAGCCAAGTCTCAAACAAAGTATGCTGGTGGTTGTTAAACACCAAACAAACCCAGGAATCCAGAAAAAAAAAAAAAAAAGCTTTTTCTTAGCATGAAAAGCAACAGGAACTGGTTGGGTAAGTCATGGGAAAAGTGCTGTTACAACCCACTTCCTATATTCAACAACACACTCCAAGAATGACTTTGGGCCTTTCTTGAAACCAGTTTTGATTGGTACCATCCTCTGTTCTCCACCTTGCCAAACGGCCCCCATCCCTAGTAGTGGTGGAAAGAGATGTTTGATTTTGATTAACTGAGGAAAATCGTACATCCATTTACTGCTTATCTGGAACTGCGAGCATTTCTCATGCCCCAAGAGCTCTCTCACAGCTGTCCTAGTCAGAGCGGTCCTGACAAATCTCCAGCTGGGCTAATGAGTGACAGCTGGCCTCCAGGGCACCCACGCAACAGATCGCTGGCTTCTCCTGAGGCTTGATCGCCACCTGGTGGTCATTAGAGGAGGCACCTCCTCTGGGTCCCCTGGTTAGAACCTCCAAGATTCAGGGTGCAGAGTGCAGAGTGCAGGGAAGTATTTTGGGGTATATGAACAGAATGAAGGTGAAATCAAGGCCTGCTAACTGGCAGAAACCAGATAATGGAGAGATCGAGCATTTCAGTCACATAGCTTCAGTGAACAAGATGGATCTGCAGGCACACGTCCATTTCCGAGATTAACCCAGCTGGGATAGCTCCCTTCTTATGTTTCTTTCCTCCTTCACTGACTTATTTATGGAACCAAAGGCAAAGCTGAAAGCAGTCCCAGAAATTACCTGATTCCATTCTCCAAACGGGAGTCTGGAAGACAGTTTGAGGAAGCAAAATGGGTACATTCGGTGTTTCGGAAACTTCAGTACTTTTTCATCAATGTACCTACAAAAGGAGGAACTGGGATGGTCCTATTCCTTTTCTAATTAAATCATAGAAAACTACTGCTGGGCTGGGTTTTCTTTTTCAATCCATTTTGAAGCCACAGCTGTCCCAGGGTTGTGTGACACACCAGCCGCAGCTGAGGCCAATTGGTAAGTCTAGCCTTGGGACACACATGGAAGAGGAGGCTGCTGGCTGTGCCAGCAAAGTGTGATCTTAGAAGACCCAGGAGAAGCAAACAGTACCAACTGCTGAGAAGGTTGGCCCTTGTGGTAGATGGACAAACTGACGCGGCCTTGAATAATGAAGCAGACAACTTCTATGACTATGGGAGAAAGTCATATGCCTTAGGATATTGCTCATAACCCTTCAAAATATCTCATACCTTTTTTTCTCATATTGAATATTCCTCTAACAGAAAACAACATCTCAAGGAGAGATGAGGCTTAACATGCAACAACTTCTAGGATAGGCACGCAGCAAATGAAATGAAATTGACTCTCCAATGGAAATGGCCGGTAATTGTTTATGTTAACTACCATTTGTTGAGTTCTTATCATGTGTTTGCAGCTGCCCTAAGCTCTTTATGTATATGATCTCATTTAAGCCTTAAAGAAAACCCAGGTTGAGTAAATATATTTTTTCTTTTTTATTTTATTGATGAATAAACTAAGCACAGAGAGGTTAATGACTTGCCCAGGGTCACATGACTCAAGAATGGTAGAGCCAGATGTCGAATGCAGAGTCTCACCTAGAACTTGTGCACGTCATCCCCTCTATTGCTGCTCCATGCAACATGATGCATGTACACTCCCTTAGTGGGGAGAGTTCTGAGTATGCAAAATGAGAGAGGCAGAGCAATGGTGACAGAAAGGGTGAAGTTAGAGCATCTCCAACCTTAATTTCATTTAATCGTTTCTCCTAGGAGCAGCCCAGAACACAATGACCAGTGTTCTTGGCAAACTGTAGAATCAGCCCACTTCCTTTTTCAGTCTCTGATGGAGAGTGAAAGAACTCCTGCTGTGTTGCTTTATAGAAAGAAAGCAGACCTCGTATTAGCCACCTAGTTGATTCCCCAAATGGAGCAGTGTGACTGTATGTGCCATTTTCATCTTTTGTCTTCATCCAAATGAGCTTCCATGAGGTTCCAATCACTGGTGGTGTTATTTTTGTTCTTGACAAATATCTATGAAGTGTTCTCAGACTGTTGGATGTCATTTAGACACAAAGGGGGAAAATATGACTTCCCAGAAATGAAGTATTTCTAAGGCTGTGTTTAAACATAATGACAAATTGAGACATTTGTCCTAACAAACTTGTTTATGTCATGGATTCCCTTGAGATATGTGGACTGAAGCAGTAGCTGATTGGCTGCTTGAATTATTTGAAGTCTGCTTCACTTTGCAGGGGTGGACACATTCAGCTGTCTTTAGCACGATTGTCAGCTGGTTTAGCAAATAGACAGAGGGGGTTAAGAGTGTGGGTTTTGGAGCCAGATCTTGTGCTTTCCAATTTTGGTCCACCACTTGGTTTTATGACCTTGGATAAAATAACTTTCTTGTGACTCAATTTTCACAACATAAAAAGGGATAAAAATAATAACAGTTTT
The DNA here is from genome assembly GCA_004027375.1 of Macroglossus sobrinus. Taxonomy (NCBI): domain Eukaryota; kingdom Metazoa; phylum Chordata; class Mammalia; order Chiroptera; family Pteropodidae; genus Macroglossus; species Macroglossus sobrinus. The sequence goes on along the minus strand of PVKZ01003752.1, from coordinate 38,046 downwards.
CATGGTCGTTGTGAAGAGTTATCCTTACAAAGCCCACAGAACAGTATCAGACACATGGTAATTGCTGAATGATGTTATCCATTACTATTTTGTACCGCAGATTTAGACACAATCTCTACTCAAAATAAAAATACATGTTACTCCACATTTTCACATTTAATTCATGGAAACGAGTCTTTGAAAAGAACCCTAAAGATACATGATATTCTAAATATATTACCAAGGTTTGTGTTTAACTCATGCCCATTATGAAGCCAGAAGGGGAGAATACATCACTTTAACAAATGAGTGAGCCTGGTTAACTTCCCAGAGTCTGCATCTCAATTCAGCTTTGGTAATCTTATGTAATACAAAATCATATTGTGCAAAGCAAAGTGAAGCAGAGACTTCAAATAATTCAAGCAGCCAATCAATCAGCTGCTGCTTCAGTCCACATATCTCAAGGGAATCCATGACATAAACAAGTTTGTTAGGACAAATGTCTCAATTTGTCACTGTGTTTAAACACAGCCTTAGAAATACTTCATTTCTGGGAAATCATATACAAAGTCCTGAAACGAATCTCATTACTTTTCCTCTACAGATGATCCAATTATGTGCTGTTGTAGCAGTAGCGTCAGTTAAGGCTCCCTCTGTTACAGAAAATAGAACCACAGCTCAAACTAATTTAAGCAAGAATGGACATTAGCTCACATAACTGAAAAGTTACCAGATTGGCACACCTTCAGGTACAGCTGGATTTAGAAGCTCAAACAGTTGTTCTCAAGCTCTCCTTCTCTCCCTTTTGTGGCTCTGCCTCTCTCTGTGTGTTATTTCATTCCGAGACAGATTTTGTGGAAAGAAATCTACAAGGCCTGGGAACCATAGATTGAAATCTAAAAGGAAGAGCAAATCTTCTCTTTCCCATTCGTATGTGCATCCATGGCTGGGCAAGGTATTGTGATTGACTGAGTCCAAGTCATGTGCTGACCCTGCAGAAACCATCACATCAGTGAGGACTGTGTTTTCTGTGAGCAACAAAGATTCAAGATAGCAGGGACTTAAACTACAAGTTTACATCTCTAGCACATAAATGTGTTGATAAGCAGACCAAGACTGGTACAGTAGACTTTGTTCTATGTAGTTCTCAGGGATGTAGTAATGTCTATCGTTTTGTTCTGCTCTTCCCAGGGTCACTGCATAGCGCCACATGGCAATTCCCACTCCGGCCATGATATGCCCTTATCAGTCATTAGGACAGAAGAAGTAACTAAAGGTTTGCACACCAAGGCTTCTTAAATAAAGTTCCCAGAAGTTGTCATTCAACATTTCTGCTCCATTCCATCAGCCATAACTTGATCACATAGTCCCATCTAGTTGCAAGGGAAGAGAAATATGTAAACTATATTCTGGGTAGCCATTTGACCAGCTAGGACTTGGAGATATTATTACCAAAAAAATGGATAGAGAGAGAATGGATATTGAACATTTTTGCCTGGGGCTGATAATATGAATGTCTCTCCAGTCTCTCACTTCTCTTCATAACTTTTTCATGATTCTAGTTATCTACTCTCCTTTTATTCTCTTGACCAGATAGAAACCTTTAAATCTTTAAATGTTATTGATGATTCCATTGAGTCACACATGGGTCAAATTGTCCTAAATTTTTCAAAACACTAAGGGAAGCTGTGACCCAGATGAAGCCATGTCTCAATCTATTCTAGAATTCTAGGACCAGCCCTTGGCAAATGTGAAAGGTGGAGAGAGATAGGTCTTGTCTTCATATCTTGTCCCATCTCTTATACACACTCACATGTGTACACACACACACACACACACACACACACACACACACACACCCTGTTGGGCTGCCCAACCCATGTCAAATCTTTTTGTGCATTTTTTCCACATTAGTACCCATTACAGGTTACCACCATCCCCTCCACTATCCCCCCTAACCCCCACCACTAGGGTTTGCATAGTTTCCTAAATAGTACTCATAGCTACAGGATATATATAGTAGTCTTTTTAAAAATTACTTTTTTTGGTGATTTTGGAAAAGTATATTGTGTGTTTATATTAACTAACATAGGAGTGCTGTGTTAGCCATATTCATAAACACATGAAAATGTGAGTAGGTTACTAATTAGACCAAATGACATCCAAAATGAAGAGAATTACTCAGTCTTTACAAATTGTTAGGTATAGATTAGCCTATATTTCATAGCTACCCTCACAATTCCCCTCTTAAAAAAAAAAAAAAGTCCTACTGATTTTATTAAACTTCCCTGGCAATCAAAAGAGGATAATAGATTTTGCTATTAAGTGGCTTTTGACCTGCCTCTGGCCCCTATTCTCTCTAGAATTGCCTCAGTTTACTCAAATACAAAAGTCAAACTTCAGGATCCCTAAGTTCCCTTCAAGCCATAAAGCAGATAACATAATTCATCAGGAAGGAGAAGTCTGAGAAGAAGAGGTGTTAGATTGTCTGCAGTTTCCCTGTAAAAACATCAATATCAATATGATACTGAGTATAGTGGGCAGATTGACTGTATTCCACACCTAGAGGAAGTTAGATAGTCAAAGTACACTGAAACACAATGGTGATTGGCACTGAAGGATCTTAATCAAAAGTCTGTACTGAAGAAATATCTACAGAAAAAACTTTTACATATTGCTATCTCAAGCCACACTAGAGGGGTTGTTGTTAGTATACAAAAACTCTGACAGGCCCAGTGGACTAACTTTTAGTGTAGAATTTTAGAATCAGACTCTGTTTGGTCTTGACCTCTCACACTTAATGGAATATTCCATTGGTTATTTCATCAGACGAATGGTTTTCAATCAGGGATGACTTTACCCCCAGGGACATTTGGCAACATCTGGAGACATTTTGGGATGTCATAACTGGAAAGGTGGTGCTACTGCATCTAGCGAGCAGAAGCCAGGATACTGCTAACATCCTTCAGTGCCTAGAACAGCTCCCACAACAAAGAATATCTTGTTCAAAGTATCAGTAGTGTGAAGGTTGAGAGACCCTGTAGCAGAGAGTTATCTAAACATGGCCTTCAGATTATTTGGTTGCATATGCCTAGAATACACCCTTAACCTCAAATGTTTTCTGGGGAGCCTTAAAACACAGAACAGAGGCTTCAGTACATTTACAAAACAGGTTGGATGACTTTGGGGGGCTTGATAACTAATAATACGTAAATGTGTGGCAGAATTTTATAATCTTGTTTCATTTTAACATTGTGAAGAAGGCAGGTTATAGTTTCTACCCACTTCTAATTATCAGAGGCTCTAGACATTACCTGAGTCATTTGACATTTGCGAATGGCAACATTGACTCAGGTCAATTCACAGGAGAAATTGAGCCAGAGGGGTACAGGCAAGGTGAGGGAAGGTATGAAACGTTTTCAGACTTTTGAACTCCTCTGTCTCCTTCCCATTACGTAAGACCAAAGAATTCTCACTTTTTTTAAGTTGTTCTTCTAAATCCCAAATCCCACACTGCCTAGAGATAATAAAATGCTTATTTGTCTATCCTCTCTCCATCACACATGCCCACTCCTGCATCATCATCCCCATACCTCAAAAGAACAAAATATCTGTTAACCATCTTGGAATGATCCAGGGCTTCAGGCTCAAAGACAAAGTGATTATAATATCTGATCTATGATGAGCCAGGTTCCTAATTCATCAAGAGAGATGGTCTATGTAGTAGGCGTGGTGATGGAGCGAGAACCTACAGAGAAATATCAAAATGTTTGATCTTCAGTATGTTACCTCCTTATCATTATCTTGACCAGGCAGTTTTAATTTATAGCACTATATCAAAATACTAGGTTACCCTTGAAATTTGGGCTTCTGATTCCTCCAGAGAGAATTAGTGTAAAGAATTATCCTTGATTTGGGGTGGTACTTCTTTCTCTGAACCTGGCAGGTCCAAACCAGTTGTGGCCCAGAGCACCTGTCCTAATAAAATAAAAGAAAAACAACAGCAGTGACAATAATGCCTGGAGCTTCCTTTTTAGGTAGGACACTAACAGAATGTGGAGGGAATGACCTTCTCCAGGACCAGCTTTGCCACCAGTTGTGGTTTTGCAGACTGGAAGCAGACGGAGAAGCAAAGCTAGAGCTGATTTCTAATTTGGTCTTTGGAGATAAGATGGTAGAAGAGCTTCTCATCCAGTTTGAAGATTTAATACCACGATTTATGCATTTTTAACTCTAAAATATGTTCTTACCTATCATCCTATAGGTGTTAAGATAGGTAAGAGGAGGTAGTCACCTATTATTTTCATTTGACAGATTAGTAACTGAAGGCCAAGGGCTTAAGTGATTATACTAAAATTGCACAGCTAGTTAGATTGTCAGTCCAAGCCTGCAGCCAGGGTCCCTGACTTCCAGACCCATTTTCCACCCAGTACCAAAGTGATTCTGAGTGTGGCTACCAGACCAGCAGTATCAGCATCACCTGGGAACTCGTTAGAAATGCAAATTCTTAGACCTCACCCCAGACCTACTGAATCAGACCCTCTGGGGGTGAGGCTCTCCATCTGTGTTCTGACCAGCTTTCCACTGGACACCAACATAACTCAGCCTGGAGGGTCAGTGCCCAAGTGGTGCTGTTTGCACCTGATACAAACTCTTCTCACACCTCTGCATTAAACCCCTCATGTTTGTTTCCAGATAGTGATAAAGTGTATACTTAGGAAACCTGGCACCCTAAAGCCTGGACTGCTCAGCCTTGAAACATTTTCTTTGAGTAAACTTCCAGAGCCAGCTCACCATGGGGCTTGTACTGAGTGGTAATGGGAAACAGCTTTTTTTTTTTTCTTTTTGACTTGGTAGATCTTGGAAATTTCTTGCCCCGGATAGCTTTTATCTCCTTAGAAACTGTGGAAAGGAAGTATATCTAAAAATACTTCTTCAAAATTCTCTTCTACTCAATACTTTCAGTTTGTTAATATAATAATGTTATACTTGATAAGCATATAAAATATACTTGAAAACTTAAAGGATCTGAGAAAGAGCTTTCTGACAACTCTCCTCTTGCCCCTCCACATACACAAGAACTTCCATATAATTCTGGACACATAGAAGTTACTGACTAAATATGTTATTAAATTTGTTAAAAAGCTTTCCTTAGAATCAGAGGTAAAAAGCAAATGCTGTGAAGCTCTGCTACTAGGAGAAATCTTTATTTGAAATCCTTTAACACACAAGATATTCCAAGAGTAATAACACTACTGTGCCTGATGAAAAACACATATTTGAATATCTGATTCTAATACAAATGATGTATGAGTTTTATTGTATATATCTTACCTGCAGTAGAAATGAGAGAATTTCTATATCTTAGTAATTCATTCAATTATCGGTTCATTCATTCACTTTTATTGAATGCCCACAAGTGCCAGCCCAGCATGCTCCCAGGCACTGGAGCTGGCACAGTAAATGGGGATCTGCCCATGTGGAGCTGACAGTATATGGAAAAGATGGTCAATTAAACAAGTGATTTAGAGTGAAGTGTACTGAGCTCTGTCACAGGACACATTCGGGGCAACAACAGGGTAGCAAAACCATATGAGCATTGGGGGTAGAAAAACCATAAAGGTCACACAAGAGGCTAGAGACCTTGGTCCTTGGAGGCCTCTTTAAAACAAGGCTGATAAAAACCATGCCAAACTGCACTCAGCACAGGAATGGAGGGTGTGAGTGGAGAAGGAGTTTCTTTGGTCTAGCCGATATCAGCTGAAGAGTCACTGCCTTGGCTTTTGGAAAAAGATGGAGATGATGGTGAAGGTCAAGAAGACCACACTGGCCATGCCACCAATCATCAGGCCCAGGACGCTGCCATGCACCTGCATGGCCTGGCATCGCTCTCCCGTGTAGAAGAAGGCATGACTGGAGACACACCTGAGGGAACAGGACACAAGGGTGGGTGTATGTGGGAACTATCCAAGCCTCCAGCACTTTCCAACAACAAGCACCAACACATTGATAATGGCAGTTCCATATGCCTGGCCCAGTCCCAGGTGCTTTATATGAGTCAATGCATTTAATCTTGTAATAACCCTTTGAGGTGGTAGTTATTATCAGGCCATCCTCAACATCCTCACACTATAGAAAGGTTAAATAACTTGCTCAAAGTCACGAGGTTAGTGTTTCACACATGAAGTCTATTCCAGGAGGTCTATAACCAGACCTGGTACTTTTGGCCTGCATACACAAATTTCAGGACTAAGGTTTGGGTTAGTGAAAGAATATGTTGCCTGACACTAGCTCAGAAGATAAGACACAGGGGAAATTCTTCAGAGAGAGTCTGGCTCAGTGAATTAGTTGGAGTCCGAAAACTTCTAGACAATACCCATTAAAGTGTTACTCTAAGGTGAGATGTTTGGCACACAGTAGGCACATAATGGCTATGCCCTGGAGTTTTTTCAAAAAGTATTATTTGGTATAAAGATCAACTAATCTCAGAACCAAGGAGTTAAGGGTAGTGTTTCATCTCTCCCATTGTACAAATTCTAGCCTTTGTGTCAAATAACATTCCTGTCACAAGGTCTACTCACAGAGTAGAATGAGACACTCAGAAGACCTCCTTTTCTTAATCTTGGAACTATTTTACCTTTAAAGGCTTCATCTCTAGCCCAAAAATTGGTCTCTTAAAAATCACTGAGTAATAGCAAGTTTGCGCAATTTTTCTTCGACCCAGTCCCCTCCTAACACAGGTTAATGATATTCTCTAGCGTTACCTTAGGAGAGCTTATTTCACAAACTCAAAGCGGGAGGTTTGTGAGAGAGGGATCATTTGGCTGTTTGGAGGCTGACACATGAGTGGAAATCCCTGGTCTTCTTTACCTTGAGAAGGATGAAGCCAGTCAGGGCATATACTGAAATCTGGTATCCAAGGACCTATCAGCAAAGAGCTGCAGACCCATGGCCATGGGGCCCTGAAGAAACAAGGTAAGTATTCTCCAATAAAAGGAACCAAGTTTTTGGAAAAGTGAATGATTCCAGGGCTAGGGCAAGTCAAAAGGGCACAGAAGCCAATCTGAAAGAGCTCCCAAAGGCTAAAGCTGGAACAATATAAATACTGGCATTACTAAAATGTGAATTATTAGGGATATAAATAAATAATTGCCTAGATAAATGAATGAGGAGAATGGGGCAATTATTCTTTCTAAAAGAATTTCTCTTAATGAATGTAAAGAGAGTGGGGAAATAGAAAATCACCGTTAAAATATTCTAGTGGTGATTGTTCCAGCGGGATCCACCAGCGATCATGGGTAAAGATTTGAGGAGAAGTGGGATGTCTGCATGGTCTCTGAGTATCTCTCTCAAGATATATGTTAATTATAGAGTGAGAGATGATAAGCTTTTAGTTGGAAGCCTGGCGGACACTCCCGTGGCCAAGTGATCAAGGGAGCATCACCAGTAGTAACACATATTAACATCAAATATTCCTCACATAACATGCTGAAAAGAGCTTATCTCATCTTTGCTGTGCTTGCCCAAAATGTATGACCTCAATAAAATCATGATAAAGCATCAGATAAACCCAAATTGAGGAACAATGTACAAAATAACTGACCACTATTCCTCAAAAGTGTCAAGGTAATGAAAGACAAAGAAAGACTGAGGAGTTGTTCCAGGTTAAATGAGGCTAAGGAGACATGAAAACTAAAGTAATATTAGGAATCCTAAATTGGATCCTGGAACAGAAAAAGGACATTGATGGAAAAACTGAAAAATCTAAATAAGGCCTACAGCTTAGTTAATACTGTTGTTAACAGTATTGAGTTTCATTAATGTTCATTTATGTCTTGGCTTTCCTAATTATACTATGGTTATGTAAGATGCTAACATTAGGTTATGGAGAACTCTGTATTATTTTTGCAATGTATTTGTAAATCTAAAATTATTTCAAGATAAAAGTCAGAAAAAGAAGAAACAAAGTGGAGATTGGAAAGAACTTAGAAGAAATGTAGATATTTTGAGCCAAGCAGAATTGTTGCTACATCTGCTACTATTCTGTCAAATGAAACCAATGCTTTTGTCATTGCATATATCCTATTATAACATATTTTATGCAAAAGGACATTACAAAAAGAACTAGTAAATTTATAGCAAACTGTGCAGACAGACAGAACTGGTTCCAAGTCCCAGATCCAGTATTCACCATCTGGGTAATTTTAGACAAACTATTTAACCTCTCTAAGCTTCAACTTCCTTATGCACTAAATGGAGATAACATGAGTCATTATCTCACAGCGTGGCTGTAAGGAGTAATTTAGATCATGCATGTATACTGCTCAGGAGAGCTTGTGACACACAGCAAGCAGTCCAAAAATATCAGGTATACTTATTAGTACTTAACTATAATCATAGTACAAAAGAACCAATAAACAATAGAAATAATAATAATAACAAATAATATTGGCAGTCGGGGAAGATATAAGCTTGGTCCTCACTGTGATGGGTCACGAACTAGAAAGCCCCTGGGCTAAAAGCTCTGGATCATTTGTGAGGCTGTGGTGAAGTCCAAAAACCCAACATTCAAAATGTTGTTGATGATGATGCAGAGGCTGGAAAGCAGTAAAAGTCGAGAGACAAGAGATTTGGGACTCCTCTGACCTGGCAAGACCTTTGCCCTGGCAGCATAAGCCCCACCGATTCAGGGCACAGCTTTGTGGAGTCAAGGACAGCCATGTGTAGGTGACTATCTGATAGATTTATTGCCCTAATCTGAGAACAGTGCCTTTAACCAGATTAAGCAAATACTGTGCTCACCTCTGCTGATTCACCACCTGCCTCTCCAGCCACAGCGCTTACCTGCAGCTCGCCATCCCCTTCACATTCACACAGATGCCTTCATTTTGGCAAGGATTCGGGTCACAGGGGTCTCTGAAGTACTGTGGCCAGTTGTGGTCCTCCAAGGGGCCTGTGTTCTCCACTGACCGCCTCCGTCGGCTGAGTTGTCCCTGCCCCAGGCTGCCAGGTAAGGCTTTCTCTAACGAGGCCTTTTCCGAACCTTCCACTGAGGTCTGCTGCTCTTGGCCTTGGAGAATGAGGCCTTGAGGAGTCAGCCTTGTGTCTTTAGTGGGAACTTCAGTCTGCTTAAGGTTGGTGATATCTTGAGGAAATAAACAAAGGGTGGTGAGGAAGATCTACAGTTACTATCTAATTACAATTCTCTTCCACTCCTGGAAAGAGTTCCGGATGGCCTCTTTCCCTCATGGATGTCATCTTTAGAGACATAGAAGAGTGGCTTTGAACCCAGCTAACTTTCACAAAGTGAGTTTTTTTTATTTTCAAAGTAGCTCAATCATATTTTTTATTTAATTCGAAAAAAATAAATATAAAATTAGCATGGATAGATTGATTGAAACTAAAGTCAGCAAATTGTCATATTTGATAAATTCTCAAAAAAAATGACACTAAAATTTTAGTTTTTCCCAAAGACAGTTAAATTAAAGATGGAAGTCCTTTTGCAATAGAGTAAACTATGGTTTCCTTAGAAACAACTTTTTTTTTCTTACTTAGTGCTCAAAAAACAAAGAGACAAACCCCACTTTTTACGAGATACTTAAAAAAGCAGTAGAAAAACAGCACAACACCCAGAGGGTAGAATTATTTTTTCAGGAAGATCAATAAAAATACCTTCAAAGTCCACAAAAATGATAAGGTCATTGTTTTTAAGGTAACTTCTCCTTTTCAGCATTTGGTGAGAGATGAAATTACTCCAGCCCCAGCTGATACTTCTATAACAACCACAGTCCTGATCATAAGATCCCACAATGGATGGTCTGTCCCAGATGACAGAGTCATTTATTGCTGCAAAGTTGTAGGTAACACAAAATCACATTACTTCTTTATATTTTGCTTTCCAATTTGTCTGTAATGAGCATGTAGAGCTTTGTTAATCAGAAAAAAAAATGTTGAAAATCAGTTTATTTATTCTTTCCAGGAGAATAAAAACTCAAAATTGAAAGAGGGGAAGGGCAGCTCTGAATGGTCAATTGTCCACTACTGAATGACTTCCTCAGTGAAGATGGAGGAACAGCTATAGCTTCTTCCCTTTCAGGCTTAAAGCTCTTCATTTGAGCTTTAATGGACAAACTATTTTTTGTCTATTTACTGATTGGTGCAAGTTGATTTCATGAATATACTAATGATCAGTAATATTTTAGGAGTCAGTACATTAGTTCTACACAGACCTAGCAAATTTTAAGTATCTGACAAATGATTAGCAGTACCTGTCTCCTCATTTAGACTGAGCTCCATGAAGCAGGAGCTGCCTGATTTGCTTGCATTCTAAGTACCTACCACAAAGTTTGGTGCACTGTGAGCCTTTAATTGATGCTTGATCAGGGAATTCAGAAGAGAAAAAGATAAGATGACACTGAAAATTTTAATTTAATATTCCAACATGACTATGTTATTGATATGCCCAAGCAGGAAATGTGAGAGGAATGTTAATCTCTCTCACACAGATGAAAATCACATCTGTTGGCCCTCCAGGTTGTAGGGCAGCTCTAGCTCTTAGAACCACTTACCTGGAGATGTATGTGACTTAGAGGTAGTGAACACCATGCTTGCAGACATTCTATTCCTGACATCAGGCTCCTGGTCAAGTATTGTCATTATCACTTGTCTGTTTTCCACTGGCCACTCCAAGATAGCGTCATTCTCCCCACTGCACAGGTGAAAAGCAAGTCTTAAGTAGCCAGAGCTACTGGAGTTTATGCTACCATGAGGGAATAAGGTCAACCCCAAACCATATCCCTCTGAATTGTAGAATCGAGGGCTCAGTATCTTGTCTCCTTTAACCATGGTCTGAAGGACCTGGGAGAAATTCTGTATTGTCCAAACTGCTGTGGGGCATGGGGTCTCTGTAAGAGTGATGTCATCTAGGTAAATTCCCCCATTTGAGTTCTGGGGGTCACCTTTTGTGCCCTGGAAAAGGTAGCGAAATTTCTTCTCTTCTCTCAGTGTCACATGGGCAATTTTCCAATTTTGGTCAGACTTTCCTGAGGACAGAGAATAAGACTGGTGACAATTGTGGCCAACATTTATTGAGCATTGACTATGAGCTTGCTACTGTGCCAACTGCTTTACATGAATTATCATATTCGAACCTCGCAACAACCCTATGAGATGGGTACTGTTACAAACTGGTTAAGGAATTTCCCTAAAGTCACATGTCTAGTAAGAAAAAGTAGCTATAAAAAGATGCACTATGATTTATTTTAAAATTTACGTTTAAATCTTAATTGTGAAATTCTTTTGCATTATTATTCAATTTCACCCCCACTCCCTTAATATTGCATTGAATACCCAAATGTTAGGCTGAACCTTTTAAAAGACTCATTTTTTAATTCAAAATTCAAATAATGGCAATTTAATATAGTCCAACCTGTGGCGTGATGCCAAAGAGATATATGGAAGGCTCTAGAGTAGATGATAATTTACAGAACAAGCAAAGTGAACTCACTCCCTAGAATCCAATTTTTTTTCTCTTCTTCAGACTATCTGAAATTACACCAAGTAGGGTATAATATGTAAATGATTATAATGAGGTTAATACATAAAAATGGCTTATTTCTCATCAAGTTCACAAGTAGGTTTCGAGTTTCGGTCAGTGTTGGGAGCCATTCTTGCTGAATACCCTGCAGACAGGGTTGGAGTTGCCTGCAAGCTAGAAATTTGCAGAGCAGGTGGGCTCGTTAATGGATAGCTTATTACTGAAGGAGGAAGTTTGGCTTAATGGATAGCTTGTTAGTGAAGGAGGAAGTTTGGCTTACTGAAAAGAGTTAAATGTTCCTTGCCCCAGGGAATAAAAAACAAAAACAGTAACAAGGATGTTTTGAGAGAATTTATGTAAAGGTCAGCAATCATTTGCATATGTGTGTGTGTTGCTTCTTCCAAGGGTATATATATATATATATATATGCTGTGCTAAATAAACTCGGGGTACAGTATTCACTGTTAGCCCTCCTGACTCTATCTTCTGTCTCTCTGTCTCTCTCTTTTTTTCTCAATCCTCACTCCCCTTCTCGGGAACTGTTCGCTCTTAGCCGGCGGGCTCCGGCACATCAGCATATTATATAATGGTATCATTGTTTTCTGCAACAGGTGTAAAAACACTTGGTCAACTATTTAACCACTCTCTCTCCAGCAGCATTAATTCTTGCTTCCCTTTTATCTTCCAGTCTCTACCCCTGAATCACCTATTTTCTCTGTCCTTGCTTATTCCAAAGTTCTAGAGAAAACTGGATTTATATATTCTGATTGGCCTCTTAACTGAAGTGTATTTCAGTTTCACCTAAACCGTCGGTGCTGTTTCTAATATCTGAGTGGTTAAAACATGTCAAACATTATGCTAAGCATTTAGAAGAGGAGTAAAGGAGGTGGAAGAAAAGGGAGGAAGAGGAGAAAAAAGAAAGTAGGATGAAGAGGATGGGAACAAAGAAAGTCAAGGAAAGGTGAAAAATGAGGGGAAGGGAAAGGAAGAGAAGGATCATGATTCCAAATTTTAAGCCATATCAGTCTTTGCATCAATGCTTTTAGGTACCTTGAAAGGTCTCCACCTTGACCAGCTTGCGAACGTTGCCAGTACCGTCGTCCCTTTTGACCCAGATGACAAGTCTATCCAAAGGGTTCCCTGTCATTTTGTAGAAAAACTGCAAGCATTGCTGCTTCCTCTTTGGGTAAAGAATCCGAGACTCCAGCAAGGCTGCCTCTTCTGCCAACCCTGAGCTGGTGTTGAAGTACATGAAGTAGCCAGCATCTGTGGAGAGAGCACCCAACATCTCATCTGTGGCTGCCCAAACCCCAGGACACCCTCTTCCCAGAGTGAAGTGAAATAGTAAAAACTGCCATTATTCAGATAATGAAAGCTAGAATTCTTCTGGGGAAAATTAAAAGAAAGTCGTTTGTTAGTAAACGTCCTGTTTGTCCCCATGAACAGACTCACTGGCTAACACTGCAGTTCTCCACTGCTTCTTTTGATTGACTTTGTTTGTGAAATGTATACCTGTGACTTAAGGAAATATGGGCTTTATGCAAAGTTTGATGGAATTTAGTGTCTGTGCGATTGAAGAGGAATTTTCCACTCAAATGGCTAACCTTGTAATTCACATAGGCTAAAGGGCAGGGTGACCTTGAGATCAACTGAAGACTCACTCATCTCTTTTGTTCATCCTATCTAGATAACAGATGTATCCCCCTTTGCTTGTTCTGTCTAGACAATAGATGTATTGCCTTTGCTTGTTAAACCCTATAAAAGTAAATTTACCCCTGAGCTTAGGGCCCAGATCTTCAGAATACTAGCTCTTCTGGAACCTCCGGCATAATAAACCTGAGTTCTCCAGCTCTCTGAGTGCTGCTTGGTCTCTCATCAGTCTGATTTTTCCACAACAAGATGAATTCTATTTTCTTTATTGACTTTATCGTTTAGAACAGAGATCCATTCCAAGGAAAAGAACTGTCCTCCTAGTTGCATAAGAAAGTGGGATTCAGAGGTTTAGGAATTGAATTTTGAACATTCACAATGTTCAGGGCTCAATTTCACCTGTGTCTAGCCTAATATCTGGGTATATTATTAGTGGTAAAGATTAATCTTTACTGTGTCATAAGAAAGGGCATTCAAGTCATGTTAGGGACTAACTGGAGATTTCTCCTGAATGTAAAGAAAACCTTCAAAGAACACTGAAAAGGAGGAGGAAAGTGTCTACATTTTGACCAACTCAGATATCTCAAAATTCTCCCCAACCCCCAAATAAACAGGCTGCTAAACAAATGTAACTTGGAAAACCAATACACTTTTCAAAGTCTGGCACAATAAACAATTCTTACATATAAACAAGTCGTTTAACTGCACTCCAGAATTCAATTTCTTACTAAATGTTTCACTCAAAACATCCAACAAAGTAGAAATGAAATGAACATCTATAACTGTTCTAGCTACTGGGGCAATAGTTTTCCCTGCCTCATCCTGCCTCTCACATGGGGCATGTGCCTTTCATATTAGCAGCAAGTATAGATGTTTAAATAAGCTTTCCAGAAAGCGTAAAAATATTATAATGGATTTAATATTACATCAAGAAAATTTATATTTTTTGTATGTTCTTTTCAATACTTGAACTTACAAGTCTGAGTTCTCTGCGTTACAAATTATTGAGTGCTTGCACTAAGGAAAATGAGCTCGCAGGGCTAAGAAGGTCTCCGGGTGGTCCTTGCTTAGGAATTCTTCCCAGGTGTACTCGGAATTATGAAGTGAAAGAACAATAACTTGGGCCTCGGTGTCAGGAAGTCTGAATTTGTGCTGCTAAGTCAGTGTTCATTCATCACTCTGGGCTTCAGCTGGGATTTGGCTTCTATCCTTCAAGATTTTCCAGTTTATGCATCTACCTGAACAGTACCAGTGCTCTCCAGCAGAGGGAAAGGGGTTCCATTGAATGCCTCTTGTGAAAGAAGCATAATGGCTGGTCAAATTAACCTGATAAAGCTTTTCTAGATATTTCTTCTGGGGTGTGGTCCTTTCCTTTCCTGTTAAGATGCTAGAAATTCTTCCAACAGGTTTCTATCACATTAAGATCACCTTTCTGTTTAGCTGGAAATTGTATATTAGCCTAGAAGCAAGCCCACAGAAAAGATTGCATTAGAGGCTATGATAGAAATTTAATGAGAACTTTGGGCTTAGATTATCTTTTGGATACTTGAGATTATATGTTTAATAATCTGATGTGTGACAGAGATGTTTACCCTTTGCAAAGGTCTAAGGAAGAGTGGTAATGGCTTATAACCTCTTGACATTCTCCCTGGTGGTCTGACATCTGGATGACAAGCTGAGTCCCTTTTGTGAAGGAAATCAAACCAACTCTCACATGGGCATGAACTAAGGGACTTCACCATAGTCCAGTCTCTAAAAAGCAATTATAATTTATAACTCCATGTTCTTCCAAATAGGGTTGAGATGACTTTAATGGCAGGCACTTAATAAAAAGGTGCTAGAATATCTTCGTATATGGAACCTTTGGAGAGAAAGGGAAAATAAAAAAAAAAAAAGAGTGAAGCTGCTTTTCTGCAGCTAGAGGTTCTGTATGCATTATCTCTTTCCATCTTCACTGTAAAGTATCAACATCTTGATGGTCAGAAAGTCTTATTTAAAAAAAAAAACTTTAAAAACAACAACAAAAACAACTTCCTTTGGTTACAATTAGCAAGCTGTGAAGCCAGATTTCACACCTAGGTCTGTCTGACTTTATAGCTTTTTCACACACAAGCCATACATAGGAACTATCTGAAGCCATGCCATCCAGTGTAAAGGCTACCAAACACTTATGGCTATTGAGCACTTGAACTGTGACCAGTCCAAACTGAGGTGTGCTGTGAGCATAAAATACACAGCAGGTTTCAAATACTTAGTATAAAAAAGTGTGAAGTATTTCATCAATAATTTTTATACTGATTACACATTGAAATGTTAATATTTTAGATAAATTGGGTTAAATAAAATATATTATTAGAGAGACTTTCCCTTGTTTCTTTTTCATGTGACTATTAGAAAGTTTTACATTACACGTATGGCTGTATTATGGTTCTATTGGAGGGCATGGCTCTAGAGACATTACCCTTATTTACAAAGTCATATCTGGCTCTAAATACATGATCATTATTTACAAAGTCATATCTTAGCAACCATATCAATCAGTTTTGTTATCATTTAAATGTACCTTCTTTTTGCATGCCCAGAACCTAGATGCTTTTTTATTGAGTTAATAATAAAAATAAGAGAAATGTCCTCTGCCCTTGTTTAGAATTCTGAGTTTGATAACTAACATATTGACTGAAGTAAAACATGCTGACTACTGTTGCCAACTGAACTTGATGAATCACCTCAGTGTGTTTACTTTATAACTTCACCAACCTGTGCATTGTCCCACCAAGGTGTGATCCACTTGTCCAGGCTGAGTGCTGTCTTCATGGACCCAGTCAGCATCATCTCTGATGCCCTGAATCATCCCACAGATGTTTGCCTTCTCAAAAGCACAATAGTCCAAAAGTGTGTGAGTTGTAGCTGCAAATGACATTTTTGTTGCCTGGTTAAAATTTAAGGCATCTCATTCCAAATACCTTATGTCTCGGGCTACTAAGAGCTCATTGTTTAGATACAACAGGATCATGAATCTTTCCTTCTCTTGACTTTTTCTCAAATGCAAATCCTATTGTCATCCACTAGATTATAGAACTTGCCAACATAGACACAGACCTACCCACTTCACAGAGTCATTGTCAAATAATGAAAAACCCTATCATGGTTCTTTGCTATAAACACCAACCACAAATTCCTTTTGATCAAGAACAAGGTACCTAGAACACTGGGCTTTGTACTTAATATATCTTCTGTACACACACATGGAAGAGAATGAAAGAATGTATTTCTGAAAACTAGTGGGGTCATTTTAGAAAACATCTCATCTCTGAGCATTAGATTACTCTAAGAATTCTTAATCCCGGATAAAGAATTTTGCTGGCTACAAAAATACCTTCAAGCCTATTACCTGTCTTGAGCTTTACATAATGATGCTCCCTTCAAAAGAAAGCTAAAGAAATTGGACAATCACTGTTTCTTAAATTGCTTCAATACTTTCACCTTACAAAACACAAACACATAATTGATTTTCGTAACCATCTTGTGATATAGGTGTTATAATTTTTTTACTCCATTGATAAAGAAATAAGGTTATGTAGTTTGTACATTTCCCTTAACTAGAAGACAAAAGAAGGGTGAAGGAAAGTGTATAGGAAACCTACAGGGCTGGAGAATCTCTGTTGAGGCTCGTGGACCTAACACTCAGCCCCAGAGGTACTCACTACAATTGTACATTCGGTTAAGCCTCTCCAAATCGATGGCACTAAAATCCAGGCGCTGCCCAATGATGGAATTAAACTCAGGGATCTTGGCTGTGATGGTAGGGACACTTCCATTTTTGTTAAATGAGAACGGTCCATAGTGCATCACAGACTCGTAATCATAGGGCGTGTTGAGATCTGTGATGAAGTTGTCATCATAGGTGTCAAAGTTATGCTGGAAACCTGCCAGGGAGAGAATCCACAGGTTCTTTTCAGTCATATTATTTCCCCATCCTATTCTCTCACACACATTTTAACATTTCTTAATTAGCATAATGCTTATAAAATTGATATATATTATTAACTAATATTAACTATCAATATTACTATATTATATAATGGTATATACAATTATAATAATGAATATTAAAATACATGTTATAATTAATATACACATATAAATTATCTAATAAATATTTAAATCAAAGATTTTTTTATAGATAAATAAATGTGTGTAGGGTGGTTTTACAAAAGAGAAGATAAAAATATCAAAGTGGGAACAGGTGTTCTAAATAACAGAAAACAGAATTTCTGAATTTAGAAAAATATTCAGAACTAACACATCTTGTTAATAGCCAAGAGCTGTATCTGGCCAGCTCTCCCACAGGTTAGGAAAAGAAAATCTGAGGGGCAGAGAAAAAGGTAAGCAGCTGGACAGAAATGGGCATCCTGTCAATCAAGGTTCACATTCTTCTGTTCCAGAAATAGCCTCATAGATAGAAAAAAATAAAATAGAAAGAAGAAAATTGACTTTCCTTTCCAAATAAGAAAGGAAAATCTTTTTATGAGATTAGCCCAAGTAGTATAATACGTACTACACTGTGAATGCTAAAATAAGAAACCAATCAGATGATCTTTTAATCCACTAGCCATCAGGAATTTACTGTTTCAGTTGTAGATTTTTAATTTCTTTCTTAGAAAGTGATAGAAAAACTGAATGAGAGTGCTCATAACTCTCTTAGTCATAACTTCTCATCTTCATATTTTCCTTTTCTTGTTTCCCATCCAGTTGCTTCTAACAATTAGAGGGAAGAAAATGTATTTGTCTGTCAAACACATCCACAGTTAGGATTGAAGTGTGGTGCAACCTGGTGGGTGGTCCAGCAGGTGCTAGAGAGTCTCCAAATGTTTTTGGAAAAATCAATGAACCCCTTTGATAAAGACCTTGTTTTAACTATAAAATGAGAATACTGATGTTTTATCATCCCAACTCATGGGGATTTTACGGGGACTTAATTTGAGAGGGATCAAAGTATTTTCAAAAGTGAGACAAGACTGCAAGAAATAAATGACCCAAACAGGGAAAGGGAAAAGTAACTTATTCCAGAGCACTTGGTCCCAGGATGTTAGTTGAGGGGGTAGAATTAGGAAGAGAATAAGGTGGTACGAGGACTGGCGATTGGGTCTGGGATCTCCTGGTGACTCTTGGCAGCATCTTAACAAAGACCCCTTTGACTCACTGGGTATGTTTTTTTTAACTTTCAATAAAATCAGATTAGAATTATTCTTTATTATGCACATATTCTTAACAGAATACTTTACCAAATAAATGTTTTGAATAATTAATTTTTTTATTTACTGTATTTTGTCATGCCCACTATCTACTGGGAGCTGTGCTAGATAAGCGGTGGCCCCTGGCAGTGAACAGGGCAGGGATGGTTCTGTCTTCAGCAAACTCACAACTGTGAGCCTTGAAAAGGGAGTGATCTGGTAAAACAGAGGTCGGTCAGCAAACCTTTTGTGTAAAGGGCAAGAGAGAAAAAATTTTTGGCTTTGCAAATCATATGGTCTCTGTCACAACTCTGCCATTGCAGCACAAAAGTAGCCATAGACAATACATAAACACATGGGGGGTGATTCTGTCCCCATAACATTTTATTTACAAAAGAAAGTGGGCATGGTCCAAGGGTAGTATGTAGTTAGCAAATCTCTACTAGACCTCAGAAGTTTTTTCTTTAATGGAAGAAGGAAACAGATCCAGAAAACACAATACTGGATTGAGAAATGGAGAGGGATTTGGAGAGAGAACTTCATTGCCAGTACAGTGTCTTCTTTGGTTAAATAATAAGATTATGATCAACTGAAGATAAGAGGCAATAAAATTCATAAATTACTCTGTGCAATAATAATGCCTTGCTTATGATCTTACTAGATTTGATGTCTCATTTGAGAACAGTTCTTCAGTGATGTGGGCAATTTTAATATATGGAATTGTATCTGACAAAAATAGATTGGAGAGGAGCAAATATGTGTTGAGTAACCCAAGCTCAACCTAGAGCTGAGCAAGACTGCAAATTATCCTGGCATATGTGTCAGTTTTCTCTGATAAAGGGGCACTCAGTTGGCCTAAGCCATCTTAAAAAGCTAAGCATTGTGTTTTTCAAGACTTAAAAATGTGGATGTTTTCTGCTTCTTCACATAAGTTTCAGCTGAGTCAAGTATATATATGGGAAGGTAAGAAATTCAGGCCTCTGAGCAAATATAAACAAAGTCCTTTGACCTATGATCCCAATGTCCTTTTCCCTCTACACAGACCCAGCTATAATGCAATTACCCTAAGAGATAAATATATTAAATTTCATCTGTTATTTTATATCTGGGTGAATACCCTCTAATATTTCTCTAGATTGAACTGGGAGGCAGAGAAGAACATCATTTGGCCTCTAGATCGATGATTGGGTAGTAGGATAGATAGAAATATGTGTATGGGTTCAATCCTGGTAACATATTAGGTTTTTACAAACCATACCATTTTCCTCCTTCCACCAGCACTCCATTCATAGAAATATCAGAATAAGAGATACTGAGAGGGACACAGATTGCGAAACCCTATAGGTTACTTTGATATGATTAGCCATCCTTATGTTAGAACCACTGATCCACCCTACTCCAAAATGTGCTAGTTCTAGCAGAAGTCTTCGGGGGATTCACATGTAATTTTAAAGTATGACCAGTTCTTCCAAGTCCCCTCAAGTAAGATTATTAGAAAGGCACTTCAATAAATTAAATCATATGTGAAATTGGGACCTGAAAAAAAAACCCAGGTAATTACAAGGCAATTTATGAAAACCATCTGTGATAATAAGATATTTCTAATACATTAGTTTCACTTATTCTATTCCTGCCAAAAATAATGCTTTTCCACTCCCTGAACTAATTCCTAATTAAAAACTGGCTGTTTTCATAAACACAGCGTTGACTTTTTTCCCCAGCATATCAGGAAACTGTTTGATAAATCATATTTTAGTTTACTCTGAAGCACTCTACTTAGTTGCCTCAAGCAATTAAGGAAGGTAGTGTCCCAGAAAGTTGAACAAAATTAAAGAACATTGAAATTATTAGAATAACATAACTGTATGATAATATGAGAAATAAAACTGTGTTATCATGTGTATGATATAAGTGGGGGGTTAAAGAAGAATGATGCTTAGAAAGGAGAACGAAAAGGCCAATAAAGTTTGATTAACTAGAACTCAGACCATTAGCCAGAATTAACAGAATTGGGAGTACAATTTCAAAGAAAAGCATTTATTTTTGTTGTTGTTTGTTTTGTTTTTAATCACCTATCATTAATTTTGTAAAGCACCACAAGAAAATCTTGAGTATGTCATCAAGTCATCATAAATTTAATTTAAAACTAGTTGCTATAGGAGATTTCACATCCAGAAAAATGACCCTGTCATCCTCAGAGAACTAAATTACTTTATTCACTAAGATAGGGAAGGAAATAGCATTTTAGATAGATTTTCAACAAAAAGCAAAGGCTTCTGATTAACTTTCAATTACCTCCCAACATATGCCATTTCCTGACACCTTTGTCTAGGATCAGGTACAATCATATCTGCAGTCTACTGGACAAGTCAAAGTATCATATCCTCTTTGTATTTTATATCCCCACTAGAGTATCTGAAGCACATTCCCATGTAAAGATTTGGCCTGGTTATCCCAGCATCAGTCTCTACAAATAATGAAGATTCCACCCATCCACCTTGGGTTTGTACACACCTGGAAGAATTTCATCCCACCAGATTTTCACATAATCATCTCGGTCAGTCCTTGACTGCTCATGGAAAAATCCCAAAGCATGCAGAATCTCATGTTCAATGATGGCTTTATAGTCACACCCCTGGCCGATGGAAAGGTTCTGTCCCACGTGTTGGTTACCGACCTCAGACCAGCACCTTTAAAGAGGAGAAAGGGAAATTTTCTCCTAGAGAATTCTTAAGTGGCTACAATTCAAAGGATTTTAAAACACAAAGTAAAAAGAAGTTAGGTTTGATCTTAAAAAGAAATTATCACTAACATTCTCATATGCTTATGGTTCAACAATAGGAGACTAGTTAAATAAGAAACATTCTCTGGAGGGTGTTTTGCAGGCTTTAAAAATGATGGTCTATTACAAAAATAGCAAATTAATCCTAAAAATGCATCAGATAGAAAGAAGTAAAACTTGGCATCTTTCCCCTCATCTCCACAACCCCATATGGCATTCCAAAGAATAACAGTACAGTTTTTATACCAAAATATTATCTTTGAGTGACGGCTGTGGTTCATTTAAATTTTCTCCTTTATTCCCTCATGAATTTCCAAATTTCCTATAATGAGCAGGTGTAAATTTTATGATAATGCAAAAAGCCTCATTACTGACAGCACAACTTATTTCTGGAGGGCTCCAGGCAGGGAATACCCACAACCTCCCTCAAAAAACAGTGGACTCAGGAACTGCTGGCAGATACTTTAAATCCTCATGGTATATAAATCTGATTTTCCATCTCTATTGGCAAACCCGAATCTTTCCACAAATTGTCTCCTTATCTGCTTTAAGCTATGGAGCAAGAATCTATACTCTAACCAATGCTCAGCAGAATAAAAGATTTGCCAATAGTTTTAAAAGCTACTGACAGATTGCAAGTTTCTTGGTGACAGTCACATTGTCTTACCTGTTTCCCCAAGATTGTTAGTATCATATACCTTCAAAGCTTATGGGTTTGATCTTTATTTAAAGATGAAACTTAATTATATTCTAACAACTTTATTAAGGCATAATTTACATACCATAAAATTCACCAATTTTAAGTGTACAATTCAATGATCTTTAGTAAATATACCAACCTATGCAAGTATTGCCATGATCGAATTGCCTTTCTGACAGTAGAATTTTGTTATAAAATCAGAGTTTACACTGCAAAATATCCAGATGACACATTTATCATTTATTTCTCTCTTTTTTAAACATCCCTTCCCTAACAGAAAGGTATAAGTTGCAAAAATTTTATAACTCTATCACTGCGTGAATTTTTTACCTTCTCTTTTTGAAAGAGTCCAATTAATTCGCAGCTTCAAAGAACCAAGGCCCTGAAGAATTTGGGGCACTTTGAGCCAGTTTCTGCTTCAGACTTTATCCTCCCTTATTTCCTTCTTCTAATTTAAATGTAACAGAGACAACTTCTGGACACAGGTGATGAGTCCCCCAGATTCATGTTTTATAGTGTCCCCCAAAGCTGACCTACCCCTTCATCAGGTACTTGGGGACTGAGTTACAAAATGAAAAAAAAAAAAGACAAAAAACAAAGAAACAAAAAGAAAAACAAGAAAATCTTACTGAGAAAGGAAGCCCTTTTAGAAAGTGATTATTTTGACTTCGTTTTATTTAAGAGAAACAACTTCTTTCTTTTTGTAAAAAAAGAAAAAATACATACACACACACATATATACAAACACACACACACACAAATGGTAGTTAAAGAATGGAAATAAAAGTGTTAAGAAAATGGATTTTTCCTAGAACTTTTTAATTAATAATTAAAAGCTTTGCTACTTTCTTTAAGCACAGAGGTTACCAAGGCACAAGATGAAAAAATAAAAAGCAGAAAACCTCTCATATCTGTGGTTTTGGCAAGGCCTGAGTTGTACTTTAAATGTTTTCCTTTCACACAGAAAAACACTGTTGAAATAAATATTGGTTACCTCCATCTAATGACCCACAAAAACCTCAAACAATAAACTACATGTCCAGAAACAAATTCACCATCCTATTTCCCACATTGATTCTCCAGGCAGTAGCCTTAATCTCAGTGAATGAGGTTACCACCTACCAGTCATCCAAATCAAAACTGTTGATCATCCTTGATCCCTCTCTCTTCCTAATTCTTTATATCAGCTAATCACTGGTTTCTGATAAGTCCATCTCTTTACATATTTCAGAAATCCATTTCCTCTTCTTTATTTCAACTGCCTTTTTTTTTAGCATAGGTTCCTTTCGTTTTTTTTCCTGGGTGTCTTTTAATTGGTGTCCTGCCACCAGCTTTGCCCATTTCAATTCTATTGCTAGAGTGATTTTTCTAAAATGAAAAATTGAACATATTTCTACATAAGAGTTGATTCTCTTACACACAGCTCCTTATTACCAGGCTCCTGTTTATCTTCTTGTTTTCATCACTCTTCACTCTGCCACTTACATGTAAAGCTTCAGACATTCTGAAGCTAATGAGTTTTCCCAATAAGCCAGATCTCCATTCATGTTTATTCTCTTTTCTTCTTCTTGTTCTCTCTTCTCCTCCTTCTCTTTCTTCTTCCTTCCCCTTTTATCTTACTCTCAGTCTCTTCTCACTCCCATTTCTCCTTCCCCTGACTCTGCTTCTATGTCCTTCTTTTTTCACCTTTCTAACATTCAGTATGGCTCTCTCTGACACTTCACCTCATACTATGTTAGAGGTTCTGCTTGTGTTCTATAGCCCATGGCACTTGCCATCGCATATTAGAACTAGTCACCTGTTGTTTCTCCGCCACCCCCACCCTCACATGGTAAACCTTGTGAGGTCTATGACTGTATCTCACGCTTCTTTGTACTTACAAACTAGCATACTTCCTGGTACATAATAGTATATATATTTTAAATAAAAGAATGAGCTAAGAAAATCTGCAGGTTAAGTAAGGTACTTAACTTATATCTAAGTAATCATCATAATTTTACTTTTTTACTGCTAATTTTTGCATACTTTTTTTTAAGAGGCTGAATCATGTGCTAACTCATTCTTCATCTCTGTTATCCAACCATGATTAATAAAAACTCCAATATCAGGGGAGAAGATATTCACATATGATACATCTGATAAGAGGTCAATATCCAAAATATATGAAGAATTCATACAATTCAATAACAAAAAAAAAAACAAACAAACCAATTAAAAATATAGGCAGAAGAAGTGAACAGATATTTCTCCAAAGAGGAAATGCAAATGGCCAATAGACATATGAAAAGATGATCCAGGTCACTAATCTTCAGAAAAATACAAATTAAAGCCACAGTGAGAGATCACCTCACACCTGTGAGAATGGCTATCATCAATAAATCAAAGAACAAGTGTTGGCAAGAATGTGGAGTAAAGGGACCCCTCATACACTGATGATGGGATTGTAAATTAGTACAGCTGCTATGGAAAACAGTCTCGAGGTTTCTCAAAAAATTAAAAATAGATATGATTTTTGACCCAGCAATTGCACTTCTGGGTATTTATCAAAAAAAAAAACAAAAAACAAAATAATAATTCGTAAAGATCTATACACTCCTATGTTCATGGCAGCACAATTTACAATTACCAAGAAATGCAAGTAAACTAAATGCCCACTAACAGATGTTTGGATAAAGAAGTTATGGTTCATATATACTATAGAATATTACTCAGACATTAAAAAAATGAAATCCTACTATTTGCAACAACATAGATGGATCTAGAGGTTATTATGCTGAGTGAAATAAGTCAGAAAGAGAAAGATAAATATGACATGATTTTACTTATATATGGAATCTAAGGAATAAAAGGAACAAACTAATCAAAAATAGACTCACAAATATAGAGAAAAATCTGGTGATGGCTAGAGGGGAGGGAGGTTGGGGGTCTGGGAGTAAGGGATGAAGGGCTAAAGAAGTACAAATTAGTAGTTGATAGATGGTCACGGGGGGGGGGGGGGGGGGGGGGGGGGGGGGATGGGGAGGACGGCATAAGGAATGCAGATAGCATTAACATAATGACACGGTGTGGAGCCAGAGGAGAGAAAGAGCAATCAAGGTGATTGTTTAAAAACTATATAAATATCTAAGCAATGGACTGTATAATTGAAACTAAAAACAATCAAACAAACAAAACTTCACCATCAGAACTTGACAACCAAATCCAGCCAACACTTAGAGGTAGTGAGGGAACTGCAGTGTGAGCTAATACCTCCAGGCTGGGCTTGAAAAAACAAACATACAGAGTGATAGCAGATGGTTGCTTTGCTTCCCAAATTTATCTGCCCAAGTTGGTTGACACAACCATAACAAAAGAAAAAATACACACACACACACACACACACACATACATATATATATATATATATATATATATATATATATATATATATATACCAATTATTTCTTAGAAACAAATTACTGTGAAGGGCACATAAGGATATATATATATATATATATACCAATTATTTCTTAGAAATAAATTACTGTGAAGGGCAAATTTACGTCCAAAACTTTTCAAAAAGGTCCAGCCAACATAGTACCATAATTTAAAACAGTACATAAAAAGTGTAATTTATAAAAATTTAATAAACTTGACTTTTAATAAGTACTGTAATTTAAACCATGGCCTAAACCTAGAAAAAAGAATTGAGATAAATCTCCCTGGGACCCAGAAGTATCCAAACAGTTCATTCTCTACCTAATATGTTTAAAATGTCATGTAATTTAAAAATTTACAATGAAAGATTTGATTTTGCTTTTAGTTTCTTTCCAATTTTTTCTTTTAGCCTTTGAAAAAGATATGTCACTTTTTATAAACAAAAAGATACACAATTTTCACACTCTATAAAATTTCATACTAACCCATCAAACTGCTGAAAAATGATATATGAGTTCTCTCCTTCATAGGGCTTGAAATCCACACAGGACTTGAGGCGGAACATTTCAAAGGCATAGAGAATAGCTCCTTTGGCATTCAGCTCTGTGGAAATCAGTGAAAATATCAATGAGTATTATTTAGATCTTGGTTAATGTACTTGGCACAGTTTAGATAAAATCATGCCACAGAGGTCCATTATAGATTTTTTTGGCAATAAATAGATTCATTGGAAACTAAGATTGAAAAATTATTTGTGGACATAAATGTCACCTGCATACTCTAAATACATAATGTAAATATAACTGCAAAAGAATACATGTATGTGTTTGTATGCAGCTAAACAAAATCACAAAATAACTTCCCCACTTTCTCTTTTGCCTTTTTACCCATTCAAGTAGAGATTCAGGGTGCTTTGCCTCTAGAAAGTCACATGGCTTTTATTCACACTGATGAATAGATAAAATACCTTGGAGAGAGGCAATGAGAATGATTCCTTATCCCAGTCTAAAAAAATATTCCCTCTTTCTGGAATAAGAGAGCAGAATATAGAGAGATTTGTAGATTCTGAAAGCATTAGTACATATGGTACATATTAGTACATATACTCTGCTTCTTTGCAAGAGCCCTGGGAAGATGACAGGGCTAGACAAGCAGCACTACAGACAGCCTTAGAAAAAATTGCTATAACTCAAGTTTGAAAACAAAGGAGTAGAAGTCTAATGAATGTGAAGAAACAAGAAAAATAGATGCCTACTGGTAAATTATGTGGACCACTGACCAAAGATCAAATGTCTTTTTTTTTTTCACCTAACATGCTCACACCCTGGTGTTGCATGAGACAAGACTGTGACAGGGAAGAAAGATGTTTCAGAGGAATGGAGATTATGTTTTACTTTGTGTGTCTTCTTTGTAGTCTCTTTGTGTGTGTTTACTTTGCAGTTTTCCTCTCCCATCAACTCACTGAAGTAGGTCTCTAAGTTAAAAATAAAGTTAAGTCATATAAAATTAAATTGTATTTCCTGAACATTTGTTTTTGTGCATTCTCTTAAAAAATGTGTAATTCTTGGCAGTTTATTATTTACTTGTTTCATATTATTCTGGACCTTATTTCATTTAATAAACTACCAAGTTGGAGACTCCACAGTACAGACGTCATAAGATCGTATCAAGGTCATTAAAAAAATAGTCTTTGGAATAATCAGTTAATTAATGTTAAAAAAAAATAACAGAAAACAACAAGAGCATGGATTAAACTTATTGGAGGATTTTTATGATCTCTTACCTATTCTTTTTTAGTGACATTTATAATATGAAGGTGTGTACCTAAGACAGCTTAGTTTTCACAAAAGTGTAAGGAAAAATCATTTGATTTTACTAAAATCATGCTGTCCATAAGGTTATATTGCCTTTGTTATCCTCAAGCCAAATAGAGGGAGTGGTTAATTTCAAAATCACATCATTTCTGACCTTCTCATACCTGAATAAGTTATAAAAAGGGAATCAAGCAATTATACAATAATTTTATAAAAACTGTTTCAACATTATTTAAAATAAAAAAAAAAAAAGGAGTTGAAGCCTACTTGAAGCCTCCTTTTTCATTATGAAGCCAATCCTGATTGTGCTTCCTCTGAAAGTCACACTTGATATTTTGTGCTTTGTCTTTATGCAGGTGGTCTGCTCCACTCAAGACATTCATTGTTAGCTCCTTGTTAGGAAGGAGCTTACCTTTTGCCTCATTGTATTCCTAGTTCTCAGTTCTTTGCTCCGCCATGACAGTAAGTTTTACATAGTTCTGTCTTAAACAATCATGTTAGATTTGAAAGTTACTAGTCTTCTTTAACCCTGGATCAATTAGTATGAGAAGAGTTTACTTCAGATAGCAATGATTCCACATATTAGAAAATGAGCATAGGATGGTTAATTATATTCAGATTAAGAATCCATTGACTGAATTTTTGATCTCGTAATGGAGGAGGTTTAATCTGACTAACTCTCTTACAGATAATAACTATAAACTTTGGGGAAAAAATAAGAAAAGAAAGTCTTTGAATGCACTGTAAAATAACTAAAATGGAGAAATTACAGGAGAATTTATTCTTGAAAGGAAGAAATATCATTGATTAAGGTTCATATTTATACTGCTTTTGCATGAGGGCATGCCCCAATTCTTTCAGTGTGAGGAAGAGAGAAATCAAACATAAATTTGCAGGTGTGCTTTTTTGATATATTATAGAGAAGATTTTGGGATTGCCTGAGTGGCAGAAAATCAAGGGAAGAAATCTTGGAAAGTAAAGCACCACTATTGATTGAGGACTGGTGGTTTCAAAATCTTTGTATAAACAGCTCTCCAACTTTGTCTGACCCATGAACTTTGCATGAACGGGAGAGGTCTCCCAGGAACTTAGTGGAAAGTAGCAGGCAAAGGCTGATTAAATTAAACATATATCTCAGCTGCTTGCTACCACAGTGGAGAGAGACTTTGTAGTTTGAGTCACGTCAGTTAGAGGGGATGGGAAAACTCTTGGGCAGTCATTGAAACTCCAGAGAGGCCATGATTATATCCCAGCACAAAAGGATTTGCTTTGAACTAAGGACAAAACCAAAATAAAATCTCCACAGATCCAAGATGATTAGTCAGTAATTTACTGCTCTAACACAAATTAACACAATTCAGAGGAGAATAACAGAATGCAGAACCTCTAAAATGTATATTTACAATATCTAATATACAAATTATTTTCAAGTATACATGCAACATTCACCAAGATAGACCATAAATTAGATGACAAAACATGTCTCAGTACATTTTAAGAGATTGAAATCTTATAGAATATGTTTTCTGACCTCAACAAAAACTTGAAATAAATAGTCTACTAGAAGAGCTCTAAATATTGGAAATTTAAAAACACACTTATAATTGACCCATGAATTGTTTTAAAAATCACAGCAGAAATTAGAAAATATTTAAAGTAAATTTTAATAAAGACGCAACATATTAAAATATGTGGTAAGAGTAAAATCAGTACTTCAAATAAAATGTATAGCTTTAGATGTTATATTATAGCATTATATTAGAAAAATGAAGATAAAATCAATTATATAAATTTCCACCTTAAATGTAAAAAAAGAACAAATTAAGCCTGATGTAAGTACAAAGAAAGAAAAAAAAGATAAGAGCAGAAAGCAACAAGATACAAACCAGAGAAGCAAGAGAAAATTAACAGGTCAAAAGCTGGTTCTCAGAAAAAAAATTA
Organism: Macroglossus sobrinus; assembly: GCA_004027375.1. Taxonomy (NCBI): domain Eukaryota; kingdom Metazoa; phylum Chordata; class Mammalia; order Chiroptera; family Pteropodidae; genus Macroglossus; species Macroglossus sobrinus. Next base: position 8,993 of record PVKZ01003752.1, on the reverse strand, counting down.
ATAAAATTAATAAAGTGCTTTAAAATAACACAAGTCACAGACTGAGAGAAAATATTCATAGATATCTGACAAAGAAATTTAAAATATGTAAAGTTCTACAAATAATGAAAAGACAAATAGTACCATAAAAAAAAAATCATGAAGAAGTTGAATAAACACTTCCTAAAAATACACAAATGGCCAATAGCACATGAAAATGTGCTAAATATCATTAGTCATTAGGGAAATTAGAACTAAAATCACAGTGACATACCATTTCACAATCATTGAATGACTACAATTAAAAGATTAACTTTTAATTTAACAAATGAGACACCTGTACATTGTTAGTGAGACTAAAGAATGGGATTTTCTTATGAAGTTAAACATATATTTACCATGTGATCAAGCAATTTACCCAAGATCAATTAAAAACATATTCACACAGATTTGTACAAGAATGATCACAGCAGCCTTCTTCATAACAACCCCAAACTTGTAACAATCGAATGTCTATCCACAGAAATATGGATAAATAGTTGCATCATTTATATTTATACAAAAGAATATCACTTAAGAGTGAAGAGAATTAACTACAGAATGATCTACAACAATATGGAAAAACTTTAAAAACATGTTAAGCAAAAGAATCCAGATACAAAAGTAGACATACCATGTAGTATTATTTATCTGTAAATCAGTTGTAAATCAGGTAAACTAATCCACAGAGAAAAATATTAGAATGGTAGTTGTCTCTTGGGGAGTGGGAATAGGGGCTGGCTGGAAACAAGCATGTAGAACTTTCTGGAATGATGGAAGTATATGTTATGTAAGCTTAGGCATTTATCAAAATCCACTGACTTATACACTAATTTGTATATTTTACTTCATGTAAATTTAATAAAAAAATTGTACACATATATCAAACTTTAATTAGTATGGTTACTTTTCACAATGGTGTGGGCCCAGGTATCCAAACTTTTTTTTAATTCTGAGGGTGATTCTCATGTGGACCTGCTTGAGAACTATGGCTGTATCCTTACTGCTGCTGCCTATTCCAGGCCATCTGTCTTCAATCTCGCTCTCCATTAACCTCTCACCTACCTTGCTGCTCAAGAGACTTTGCTACTCAGGTTGTGGCCAGGAGAACAACAGCATCAGCTTTCACCGAGGAAGTGCCAAATCTCAAGCCTACTCTGACCTACTCTGAATTTTAACAAGCTCCTCCGGGGACCCTTAGCACATTAAAGTCTGAGAAGCACTAACTTACACTTTACAGAGTCATGGTGAAAAGTAAATAAAATATCAGGTGAAGACAGCAGTGTCTAGCACATAATAGAGATTCAATAAGTCTTGGTAGGAGGAAGTAGCACAGGTGTGACAAATAGGAAGCCAAATGGTCATGGCAAAGAAACAAACAAACAAAAACCCTTTTAAAGTTGATGTTTCTCAAATCATGTCTCAAAAAATGTGAGTGGTCCATAAATTGACAAATGTACTGAAAAAACACTAGAGAAAAACAACTCAGCTCAATTTTTCATAAAAAACTGACAACAATAGCATTTGTTTATATCTAGCTCTTTTCTGGAAAAGGGATCAGAGGCAGCACTAACAGTGATGGAAAATTGACATCTCCTGAGAGTGGGGGCAGCCGAGCAGCCCATTCAGATCGAATGGTCTTGTCCTAGCTTCCCCTCTCCTCTCTAATCTTCCTCAGTCTACCCAGATGGGCCTCAACAGGCCATGTATCACTGTGGCTGCTCAGTTATCGGTCAGCTGCTTGAGGTTAGTCAGTGTCCACATGTGACTTCTAATATTTATTTCCAACAATGAATAAAATGTAATAGTCCTTTATCTTAAGAGAGATAAAAGAATAAAATTTATTAATACTGAGGGATAAGGACTACCACCATGTAAAATATAGACTTTTTATTTCTCAAAAACATGTATTTACAACTGATTTACAGATAAATAATATCACATGGTATGTCGACTTTTGTATCTGGCTTCTTTTGCTTAACATGTTTTTAAAAATTTTCCTATATAAGTGTTATAACAAAAAGGGAAGATCAATATGCTGCAAATAATATCTTCATACCATATTTAGAGTCACGTAAAGTACAGATTTTCGTTGCTGTGATGCCAAATCATATTTTACCAGGCTTTTATTCTTTACGGTGCTTCTGGTTTTATTAACATGTTAATATGTTCTGCCTTTTTAAAATTATTATTTGATACTCTGTATCTCAAACAGGTGAAGCAGCACTGGTTTTGATGTAATGTCATTCCTTTCACTCGAGGATATAAAAAAGGTCAGGGTTTGGAAACCCTCTTATATGTTGGTGGTTACTTCCCATCTGAAGCCAGTGAACAGGAGGCAGCAGAGGGAGAAGAGTGAAACTCAAAGCTCCTAATTAAGAACAATTTGTATTACCCAGATTGTCTGCCAGAATGTAAGGGATGGGGAACTTCCACCTGGCGTTTGGGTTTCTCAGGCCATTTCTGGAGTTCTGTGAAAACAAAGCAAAGATAATTAGAGAGGCTAGTACTCAAAGCTTCCTTGGTCTCCTCCTTCGCTAAACTCTCACACCGCAAATAATCTGTCACATAATTCAACAATTTAATAGCATTTGTCTTCTGACAATAAAAGTGATAGTTCATTATTAACAATTTGAAAAATTCAGAGAAATTATTAAGAATAAAATAAATAAGACCTGCAATTCCCTGAAACTAAAATAGCCACTTTCAATATTATTAGGAAAATTGGCTGGACATGCAACTCAATAATTTTAGACTCTTTTGTGCCATTTGCTAATATTTTAATCTACTTTTTTCACCACCAACCACAGTGGGAGTACTTGTAGGTCCAGATTTTGGATTAGGTTCTTTCATTTCCTCCGCAGTGCCCATCCCAGAGCTCAACACAGAGCAGAGGCTCACAGTCCTATGACTCAGCTAGTCTCAAGGAACATCACTGTGTCACTGGCAGGTACTCACCCCCCGCAGGAAGATGTCCCCTTGAAAGAGGTCCAATCCTGCAGCTAGATGTGGATTTCAAAAAGAGAAAAAAAGAGAAATAGTTGAATGAGCATTACTAACAGGCATCTCTCATAATAAAATTTATTTTTTCCATTGTAAATCTTTAGTTATTAATCTTCATGTAGTGAAACTCTTTGAAACAATGCAAAAATTCCCAGTGGTAGGACCCAGGTTTTGAACTTCTTTTTCAGTAGGGGTACTATATGCTGGTCTATTCACATTCTTGCCCAGGTTTGTCATGAGCAAAAGTATGCATTTGGTGTCTTAGAGCAGTGCTTCCCAGATGTCATGATCAGAATCTACTGGAGGGCTTGCTAAACACAGATTTCTGAGCCCTATCCCCTGGCCTTCTGAGTCAATAAGTCTGGGGTTGGGCCTGAGAATTTCATTTCTAACAAGTTCCCAGGTGATGCTGATGTTGTAGTTGGCGAACCACACACTGAAAGCCATTTATGAAGAAGAATAGTTATGAAGTCAGGGTGACTGTAGAGCTCAAGTAAGTAAGGGGGAGAGTAGTAAAAAGTGGTGTTGTAAAGCTGGCCAGAGTCAGATCACACCAAACTTTTATGTACATAGAAATCATCTGGGGTCTGTCAAAATGGAGCTGCTGATTCTGTAGGTCTCAGGTGGGGCACAGGATGCTGCATTTCTAGAAAGCACTTAGGTGATACAGGTGATATTGGCCTGTGGACTATGCTTTGTGAATCCAGGCTCCATAACCTTTATTTTGTGCTGAATGAGATGTCAGCAACAATGCTGGTTGGCCAACAATTGGAAGACTGGATCAGAGAAGTGACATTGTCTGATGGATATTCAAAGTGCTCTCACTTTGTGAAAATAGCCTGTACAGGGTGAAAGCAGAACAGGAAGAGCAGTTATGAGGCTACTACAAGGACCAGGCCAGAGATGAGATGAGTCAGGAAACCTGGAGGTGAGCCCCATTACTGCCCACCGTGATCTTGGGTATGCCATCTAAACCAAAAGAAGCCTCCTGTTCCTTCCTTCAAGATGAAAATAGCACCTACTCCACTATAAGGTTTGACAAATAAATGTGCAATTAGATAGAAAAGCTTTTGTAAACTATAGGTGTTAATGATCATGAATACCTCTCTTTCCCACAAATCCTAACCAAAGACACCCAGAATGTAGAGGCTTCTCCCTCATTTGAGAAGCAGGACAAAAGAGGAAAAATAAGGGTGACAACTCAGTGCCTCTCTCCTCTCAATAATGGATGAGACTGATGGATTTCTTCAAGAAATGTGTTTGTGGACAAGATGTCGAAACGGAAACACCTTTGCACTCTTCTCTAAGTCCCAAGCAAACAGTTGGTAGTAAATATGACAGAGGGACTGTTTTTTTTTTTCTCCTCACTAAATATAATCATATGCAAATTCTTTTTATTTTTCTTTAACAAGCAGAATAATCATCCATTTTCTTTCCTTTTTTTTTCAAAATGGAAACTGGCAAAATTAAATACTTATAAACAAAAATCTGTTTCTAGATCCATTGAGCACATGCTAGTTCTAGAAAATCTGGTCTAACCATCATTCTCTTTCCACATTTCTATTTGTCAGAAAATGCAAATTCTAAAGAATCACAAATAAATACCCCCTGCCCCCCAAGTTATCCAATACTATATTATGAAGGTAATAGCTTTTCAGCAATTCTATTACAGGATTTAAAATTATGTCAAGGCATTCATAACACAGAAATTGAACCCACCTACATTGATTTCTGAAATGTCCTTCTGTTCATCAAAATGTGCATCATCTACTGTTAAAAAGTGGGGGGAAAATCATTACTAGTCTTGCTGAACAAAAGAGAGAAAGCTCAGAAGCACTTTCTATGCATATCAATGGATCCTTACCATTTCCTTTAGAAAGATGCTTAATCTGAAAAAAAATACAGAAAATAGATAACATATACTAGAATTAATATTTCTAAATACTCAGAAGAGCAGAACTCTACTTACCGATACAGCTGCTATGTGAACAAAAAACAGGATGAATGAGAGAATGCAAGTGGACCTAGTCCAAGCCATTATTGCAAGTGAACAGATTTTAGCAAAGGCAGCCTGTGATAAATACCTCTTGGACCTTGCCCTGGTTGTCATATTAGAAACTTTGACCCTTCCATATGTACTATAGAGCTAAAAAAAAAAGTAGTCAATGAAAATGTCATTGACCCTTTTGAGGACAAATACTAAGTTTAACATAAAAGCTCAAGATTCAGAGATCAGGAAAATGTTTGAAAAAGTTAATAATGAAGCAAGCATATAAAAATCAATAACATTCCTATATATCGGCAATAACTATTCATGTAAGAGGTAAAAGATCAGTTTCATAGTAGAAATAAAAATAGTTTATAAAGTGATTTTAAAGTACTTAAATCTAATCAAAATGAATTAAATTTTTATAGAAATCTTATAAAGCAAGTATCAAAGGACATAAAAAATTTTGATCTAGCTCTCTATACACACATATATATTTTTATAAATAAATAAATTTACATATATATTTATATCTATAAACATTCATAGATGAGAGAGTTGATATAATAAAAATGGTCATTATTTTGATATTAGGCTATAAATTCAATGTTATTCCAATAAAAATCTTAACAGGGTTTTTGTGGAATTTAACAAACTGACGAACTTTCTGAAATTCACACAAAGAGTAAACCTCCAAAAATAGATAAGTAAATCTGAAGAGGAAGAACAAGGAGAAAAGAACTATCTTAACAGTATATCAAGAATTTTTATTAATTTATGGTAGTGAGTGTGATATTGCCAAAAAAGAAAAAACAATGAATCTGTAGAATGGAATAGAGAGTATCAAAACAGATGCAAGTACATATGGGGATTTCATTTCATATATGAGATAAACCAAAGAGTCAAAAGGGAAAATTTGGTTTTTTCAATAATGATATTAGAACAATAGCATTTCCCTATGAGGAAAAAATTAAATTCTCACACCATTCACAAAAAAAGAATTATGGGTAGATTAAAGACATAAATATTGAAATCTAAACTTTAAAAAAAATGTGAAAAATAATGCCTTTAACCTTGAGGTCAAAAAAGATTGTTTAAACAAACAAACAAAAAGCCTCACAGAAATCATATGTTTGACTATCAAAATTTAAACTTTTATGACAAAAAACACAACAACATAGTTCAAAGACAAGCCACAGATGAAAGAGGATATTGATACTGCATATAATTAATTGTGAGTAAGTTATCCAGGGTATATAAAGGAATTCCTACAAATCAATAAGAAAAAAGTGAGAGAGATGATCTAAGAGAAAAATGGGCAAAAAAATATAAATATGAAATACAATAAAACAAAACCCAAATGGCCAATAAACATATTGAAAACGTTTCAAATTCATAAAAATCAGAAAACTATCCATTAAAATAACAACCTCAAGCTCAGATTGCCATAAATGAAGAAGGCTGACAATACCAAGTGTTAACAAAAACATCCAGAAATTTTATACACTGCTGATGGGAAGCAATTTAATACTATCTAATAAATTGAAATGTGCATAGACATTACATAAGCTAGAAATTCCACTTCTAGATATATACCCTAAAGAAATTCACACATATTTACACAAATTACCATATATTTTTTTGGTATTAGTAGATAACTGGAAGATAAATTTATATTAGAAGAAAAAAAATTATGAGGTATATTCAGTCATGTGTAGATGAGTGTTTAGCAACCCTCTGTCTAAAAGAAAAAAAAAAACAGCCTTTATTTATAGCGTTTGCTGATTTCTGGGCTGCAAATACTCCTACCATGATCAATTTCAAGCCACCAACACTATGTCACTAAATGCTGTGTTGCGAAGAGATGTGCACCATGGGTTCTACCTGCCCCAGTATAGTACCACATATGTTTACAAATCCTCCTATTTTTGCATGCATGATGAGGCATAAGAATCTTTGGTATTAGAGTAACCCTCAATACGTAGAGCCTGCACATCTCCACCTAAACCTACCACTGGGGCAGGTGGGCCAGGCCTGCTGTCAGAGGAGCACTTCTGGTCAGAAAAATCTTTCTGGAGGCAGAGAGTGGGGCTTCCGGAGCTGGAAAACAGGAGGCCTGACAGTTGTGGGGAGGGAGGGGACCCGTGCAGTTTCTGACAGGCACAGGAAGTCTATGATTGACTTCTGTTTTCCCACAGTTCCTGTTGGTGAGGTTGTAAAAGAGGGTGTAGAACGTCATCTCCCAGCCTCTCTAACCACTGAAAAACAGCAGTTTTTTTCAAAATAATATGAACTTGCTCAACAGATAAAATGGCTTAAGTCAGTAAATATAATCTTTATGATTAAAAAATGAGTGGAGAGGGACTTGATAAACAGCAACGTAATAATAATTGGCTTTAAGTATCAGGGAGGAAGAGGCAAGAGAGTCTTATTTCTTAAATGTATTGTTTATTTTTTCTCAAATTCTGAAACAATTATAACAAAAATCAATATTTGTTATTCTGGAGGCCAGAAAGTAGGGATTTAGGACTTTGTCATGTTGTTTTCTAAAGAAAAGGCCAATATTCTTATGTGGGGTTTCAGAACAGGCCTCCCCTCAATGTACCACCTTGGCATATGAATTATTTTGAGCTGAAGACAAGTAGGACCTTGCAGGCTCATGAGAAACTTTTACCTCTCCCTTAAAGAATTTGAATTAGGGGCCATGCCCATAATAGGCGATAAGAGATAACCTTTTTAGAGCTATCTATATGGCAGGGTAAACTACAAATTACTGAATCTCTACTCTTCTTACTGTCCTGCAATGACCCTCTGAGGCCCCAAGGTGTTTTTCTCATCCATAGGTCAGGATATATATATACATTACACATATCTCATTTTCCCTTTCTGTCTTGGAACCTCTTATGCATGCAGGGTCTCTGACTCACTCATGTATGTGAGAATACCATGTGAACATATGTAATTAAATCTGGTTATTTTCTCTTGTTAATCTGTCTCATGTTGATTTAATTATTAGACCAGCTGACAGAACCTAGGAGGGAAGAGGAATGTTTCTTTCTCTCCGACACTTGCTTTGGTCCTGTTCCCTACTAAATCTCAGGTATTAGTATTTCAAATAGGCAGTAGTAGAGCCATTTAATTCTCTCCACTTTCCCCTGCCACCAGATGTGCTTTTATATTTCCCTTTCTCCTAAAATTTATCTGAACAATATATTATACTGATGACTTTGGAGTCAGATGGCAGATATTTAAATCCCACCTCCACCAGTTACTAGCTGTGGCATTTTGAGCATTAGCTTTCCATGTGTAAAATGGGTAGTGGTGCCTACTTCATGGGGCTAATGTAAGAATTCAATGAGATAACCTACATAAACCACAAGTACCAGAAACATAAGAAGTGTTCAATAAACTACAGGTCCTTCTATCTACACACACTACCTCCTGGCAAAAGACAGGCAGTGAGGACACAGAGCTCACTCAGCACTCTCCTTGTTTAGCAGGAGCTCTGCAGCTGGGAGCATAGGTCCTCAGCAGACACAACTTGCCCCTGATGATTGTCTTTCATGATCTTGATAGCAGGTGTTAATTAGTTACCTGTTATATCTGCACACCTAGGCACTCCATGTCACAGGATATCAAGTGAATGAGACTGGAGCCTTAAATCCTAGGTTTGAAAGGTTTATGGCTTTGGAAATAAAAGGTAGATTATGCATTCTGCTGGGCAAAGTTCATGTTCATTTTCTGTATCTATCACAGTGTCACCATCTTTCATGAAATGGGGAAAAATTGTCGGAGCCAGCCGACGAGTCGAGCAGTTTCCTGAAAGGGGGAGCGCGGATTAAAGAAAAAGAAAGTAGTGGGAGGGCACGCAGAATCGAGACTGCGGCGCCTAGTTTATTTCCTTGCACATATTTATACTTTTACAGACGTTAGGAGGACATTCATAATTCTTACAATGTTGTTCTTATCTGAGTAAAAGCAGAAA